>JASDQU010373478.1:33392-45645 GCA_032191745.1 Picea mariana
ATTTGGTAGTCAGTCGGTAGTCATTGAGTAGTCCTTAGAATTTGGAACAAAAAGGGATTCTTAGCTTTGATTCATACTTTTGGTTTCCATGCTTTCATTATTCTGTTATGAAGATTGATTTGATTATTGTAATGTAAGATTGCTTCATTGGTGTGAGCTCACATATGTTGTTGTGTCATTCAACTCTTCACATGTTGTATTTTCTTTTCCTTCATGTAGTTCTCCATTCCTAGATTAATTTCATTTACGCAATTTCATTTCAGTCGTGTGTTGTAGCAATTCAATTCCAAGTCGTGTGTTTCAATTCCCTGCATTAGATTAATGATTCAATTTCAGTTGTAGCTTAAACATTATATTAGATTAGTCTTGCTTCAATCCTGCATATACTTTGTGTGTGCTTCGTAAATTTATGAACTTCGGATTGACAAATTAGATAGTTGGGCAAGTACTGCAATACAATTAATTCAACATTAGTTCGGCCCAATGTAACGAATGTCGCTCCCTTGTTACGATTGTTGTTCCCTTTGCAGGAAGTGTCGTTCATTTGAATAGAAAAATTGTTGTTCCCTTTACGATTTTTTTTCCTTTACAGGTGTTGCATCTCTGGAGGATGAGGTATTGAAAACGGAAGGTAAGAACCTACGTAGGCAACAATTAAAATGATTGTGCCAGCGCCTACCTTTGGTTGATGCATAGAGGTTGTTTTTAGGACATCTTTAGAGCCCAACAACTACCATATTACCTATTAATGGATCCCTTCTCAAGACTTATTATGCAGAAGGAATCTGACTTCTTAGGTGTAGAGTAGAGTAGGGTAGTATTAGGTCATGTAGTGTGTTTGCATCTTGATTACATTTTTCTTTATTTTTATTGATATTTCTTATTGATTTATTGATGCATTCATGTTATCTTAGCTAATACATATTATAAAAATAAATAAAAATTATATTGATGAAAATGAAAAGATTTGTTTCCCACATTTATTTTTGCCTTTCATATACCAGGGTGGATCATATTCCCATGCCCCTTTTGCATTGATGGCTTTATGTTAGACTATAACGAGAGTTTTTAAAGTGATGCATGTTGCAGGTGTTGGAGTACCAAATATGGTGAGGTCATCATGTGCTCTATGGTGAGCGCATGTCCCTGTGTTAGAGAGAGATGTTACCGCCTCTCTCCTTGGGGTAACTATTGGAGACAATTCTTTATGATCCACATTGCAGACAATGATCCCAGAGATGATGAAAAACATTCTCCACATACAACAACCCCTCAGATGCCTCCCCCCTCATCATTGCTCAACTCATTCACTTGATCAACAAGTTCATCTGATGATGGTGGCCCAACACGCATGAGGTACACTAGTCATTGTTTCATACAAAGTGTTACATTTAATGCATTAGGAATTTAGGTGAGGATCATGGGTTGAAGCTAGATAACGAATCATGATTCTTGGAAGTTATTTTTTTTGCCTTATTTCACCTTGGTGGCCATCATATGTGTCCTAGTTAAGTGTTGTCACTCTTGGAGAACAAGGGTACTATTGGGAATCCTTGATAGGGGTAACATAACATTCCCTTTCACACTTGACATTTTTCATATAGATTCCTCCCATTTTCCTATCTTCTGGAATTGGTTGTTACATGTATCCTAAAAAGGTCCATACCTTCATACTCCTATGAGAAGAAGGGGATTGAATGCCTAAGGTTGATGCAGCTAGTAAAAAGAACGAAAAATTAAACGGGATATAAATTATAAATCAAAAGCCAAAGATCAACTTAAGCTCTACCCCCTTGATTTGAGGCCATCAACCCAAGTCCCAATGCACTAAATGCATATCAAATTAAAAGGACTTAATTGAATCCCAATAAAATGAATGCATAAACCTAAAAAAGTTATTGCAGATAAATAAATAAATATCAAAAGGTAATAATAGGGGTGGAAAGAAACAATGTTGAGGAAAGGGTAACTCAATGCACCAAGCGCTCCCTCTACAAAGGAACTCGTGGAGATGAACCTCACACATGGCCTTGCATGTCAATGATACGACAACCATGGAGTAAACCCCATGTCATATCATTCAACTTACACTTTGATGGGTTTCTCATGAACTACTCCACTACTTGGGTACTGACACACCTATAGGGTTTGGTTCTCCCATACCTAAACTTGGAAAATTTCATAAAGTCTTAAGCTAGTGTGAAGTTTGAAGAAGATACCCAATGTGAATTCCTTACATGGCTTTTGTATTCAATTATGAATTGCTTTTTATGATTCTAATGGTTCTTGTATCCATAATGGTTGATCTTACCTAATTCTATGAGCCCTTGCTTTATGACAATGCGCCACTTGAGATGGTCCTATGGAGTACGTTTTGGTGCTTCTACCTTGGACAATGCACAATGTATGGACGTTGTTGGGGCCTTGATGATCAGAGTTGAGTTGAATGATGAATTGGCATGCCCTTTCACACCCTCTGGCATCTCCTAGACATGGGGCATTGCATTGATGAGCTAGGACGTTGCATATGCAACTTGACATTCTACCTGGAGCCCCTGATGACATCATGCACCCTTTGAAGATGTTATGGCTTGAGTTGATGACATGGCATGAGATGATTGTATACCTCTTTGGAGAGGTGATGGAGAACTCATCCTTGATGACATTGTCACCCTCACCTTGGACATTGCATATCTAAAGGATGATGTCATTCTTGAGGGTGATTTGAAGCTTTATTGAGCTGACCTAGCATTTATGATTATGAGTTAGCACCTTTGGAAGGGGATGTGACCTTATTGAGTAGGAGGCATCACCTTTGATGATACTTTGCACATTTTGGGGAGAGACATGACTTTTCGAGGCTCTTGCACCCCATTAAGGGTGATGTCACCTTCTTGAAGCCTCTTACACCCACACGTGTAGCTTTTAAAGAGGATGTTTTGATGTTTTAGCATTGTATCTTTATTTTGGAGGAATTTTTGGGCATCGTCCTAAGACCTATCCAACTTGTATCATGGATTTTTCATATTTCAGGGGTTTTATAGATGGATACAATGCTTGGTTACCTCATATATAGAGGGAGTGGTCCATTTTGTAGTCATATTTAAACTTGTGGAGAATAATCACTACACTTGTCTTATGTATTTCTCTTTCATTATGGATGACTTATGCACCTTCTCTTGGAGATAATCTCGTAGATGATTTTCAAGTTTTGTGGATGATTTCATGGTTAGGGTTTCATTGATGCTCATTGATTTAATTAGTAAGTGCTATTTCTAAGTCTTTGATGGTTTTTTTCTTGATATATTAAGTGGATGTCTTATCAAAGTGGTGTTATTGCATGCTATCTTGTATTTTTCTTGAATAAACCTTATCTTGAAACCCTAGGAGGGATTGTGGTGGATTGCCTTCCCTTATAATCATTTTGTTGAAGCTTGTTAAAGGACATAAGGACATTTATGGGGTTTGTAGTGGAATACACTAGTTATATTATTGTAAGTTAAATTTCTAGGATTTGTAGTGGACTACCCTAGTTATATTCTCGTGAGTTATAGTTCTAGGGTTTGTGGTGGACTACCCTAGGGTTTTACCCAAGATTCATCGTGATCTCGCTAAAGGTTGTTAGAAGGCATAGGACCACCTCTTATGGTTTGTAGTGGACTACCTTGAGTTGCCCTCCTAAAGGATTAATACCTAGGGTTTGTAGTGGACTACCCTAGGGTTTGTTTCTTAAGTCTTTCTCTTGCCTTAGATCTCCAAGAAAGTGCATCTTTTGACTCCATATGCTCAATAAATATATACAACACTAGTATCTTTCTCTTGCAAGTGATTATAAACCCTAATTTACCTTTGCTTTGTCAATTTTATGGTTATATTAGGACCTACCCTCATCTTCCAACCTTTTTCTAGCCTAACGTCTAGGGTTTGGGCATCTATCACCTTGGAACATACCTTGACATCATTTATTGCAGTGTTGTTGTAAATTTTATCTCACTAGGGTTTGACGTCTTGGGGGTTTTGAGCTTGTTTCATGCCATTTATGTTTTCAACAAGAATTTGTTATTAAAACCCTAGTTTAAGTTTGAAATTTCAACCCTCTTTCATTGCATGATCACTTGTTTTAAATGTTGTTATATTTATGCTATTGTAACTTGGTAAATTGTTTAAGTAATAATCTTTGAATACAAATTTTGTGACAACCATAGCTTTCTTATTTATTTGTAGTGTTTGGGGCATTTCCTTGACTAGTTTTGACTTAGTTAAAATCATCGATGGTTCAAGAAACTTCATACTTACAAATACATAAGTTGTTTCATTAAACCACCTTGTTGTTTCCTTAACAACCTTGATCTAAGTGGTGGTATAATTGAGTAACCATGATGGAAGGTTGTATATCTGATCCAATATTGCTATAGGATTCCTTGAGGTTGTTAGGGAAGCCTCCCCCATGTTGTATCTCATCCTTCATTAAAATGAGGGAAGTAATTGTTAAGGTGACAGTGGCAAGTATTTCCAAGAGTTACAATTGTCTTGCACCTTGTGATAGGCTTTGCACAAGGGTGCTAGATCTTCTGATAGCATGCCCCATTTTAGGGGTAGGTCCCGCTTTGTTGATTTGGGGTCTAGAAACTTTTGGAGCCTATTTGAGGAATCAAACGAGGTTTATTAGGGTTAATTTTTTTTTAGCAAAGTTCATCCTCTTGATGTTATTCTAAACATTGAGAGACTTGCAATGACATGAAGATAATATTATTTGGAATTAATACAAGGAAGTTATGCCTCTCACAAGTTGACTTATCTTGTTGACCACCATGATAGAAAGTTGATACCACGTCAGCTTCCATTACTCACGCATGTGGACTTTCAAAAAGTTTCTAAAGGGTCTTGTTATTGCACAATTTGTACTTTGATAAAAGGAAAGGTTAATGGAAACCAAATTGGTGAAACTGGAGACTATCCTATCATTGTCACCTCAATAGGAAGCCTCTTTATATTTAGGGTTGATGGCCCAGGGGAGACATCCCCGGTGACCTGGGGGTTTGAGAAGGTAAGGTCAAGAAGTCTATAAAAAATGTCCCCTCTCACATGTCACCACTGATTAGAAAGTCTCGGGGTTTTAACCAATGAAGTAGTGAAATATCAAGATGTACCTGCTTGGAATAAAGCAACAAGAAAATATATCTTTTGCAAGTACAACTTGTTGTTATCACTTCATAAAACCACTAAATTTCTCAATAAAATCAATTGCCTGATATAATGGTGAAGTAAACAGAAATTTATAGCAGCAATATTTATAAGACAATACTTCACAATAAGTGCCTTAAAATGGCTTCAAAATGACCAAGAATAATCAATCATTAACATCATAATACTAGCATTTATCGGAAGCAAGTAAGGCAATGCATTAATCATCTTTTTCAATTTCTTTTAGATGATTTTAGTGCTGCAAAGTATGGTTGTAGCTTACTTTGGTAACAACAACAACAAATTTAGTAGGTTAATCTATTCTAATGTTAGAATTGGTTAGTAGAAAGCTTAAGGTGTAAGTTTTGATACTTGTTTTGATCAATCACTTGATAGGAAGTCCTAGATTAGTGCCTTTAGGGAAAATGGAGTCTATTAGGTGGAAGAAAATGTTGAAGGAAAAGATGATAGTAGGAGAGCCAAAGACAAGAGAGATTAATAGTTGAAATGTCGGTAACCCAAGGCTTCAACTACCAAATCCTGAGGGGAAACTAACTACTAAGGTGTAGGTAACCCTAGGCCTTAGTAAATTTCCCTCCCTATTTAACTCAAAGATGAAGTAAATGACAGCTAAGATGAAGCAATAAGTGCTAGAGTGTTTCAATGGCAAGGCCCTTATCAATAGCTTCAAGGAAATCGTCTTCTTGGCAAAATCTAGTAGGTAAAAGCTCTTAAATCTAGGACAATAAAATGTGTTGGGCTTCCTAGGTTTTTTAAGCAAGAAATTTCATAATATTAATGTAAATGCAAGATAAACATAACTATAATCATTCAATGAAGAAGAATTGTAGAAATTGCACTTATATTCATCAAGAATCATCAAGGATAAACCCTAGTTGAACACTTCCACCAAGAAAATTTCCAAAATAGTCCAAGATTAGCCTCCTCCAACAAATGTGCACTACATTTCAGTCATAAAACCCTAAGTAGGGAGAAAATTTCAGACCTCACTAAGTGTGAGTGAAAGATCATGAAAATTACAAGAGTAAAAACCCTTATTTATACAGTTTCAATGACCAGAATTAGGTCAAAAGGTCAACATGGCCAGTTTACATGTAATATTCAGTTTTTACATTAAATGACATAATAAAACCCTAAATCAAGTAGAAAAGGTGACTCCATGCCCTTTTAGGGTGACGTTAGGCCTTTTTAGGGCAACATTGGCCTCCAGGAGCAAAACGCTAGGCCTCCTTTAGCCTCTGATCAAACCACACGTGCCACTTGGGACACAACTGCCTCCAAAGTGTCCAAAATGTTGGGTGACATCATGGGACTTCCAAGGCCTACATCATAGTGAGAAGGGAAATACCCACATGGGTCCAGGCCTGTCAGGTTGTCTCTGGTGGAACGTCCTCTTATCTCTCTGGTGAAAACATCTTATTTGTCTTTGCCCCTCGATGGGGTCTCATCATCCATATCGTCGGATTTTATCCCTAAGGAGGTCCGAATTAATCATCTTCCCATGTGTACCTGTCCATCGGGTGTGGCCCTTGAACAACAACAAGTACGCCCTCCATGGGCTCATAAGTCACAGGGATCATAGAAATGTCAATCACATATAATAATCAAGTTATTTAAACATGTGCATGAAACCCCCTTTCCCGGACAAGTGCTCAAAGACGTTATACTATTCTCCAAGCCAAGTTTGGAGGGGACGCTAGGATGTCCTATTGGGCTAGTTCTCATTGGATGTGGGATGTTTCCAGGTGAAGACAAATCAAGGCCATGTAATTGGATGAGGTGGTAAGGGATGTCTAAGCAATGGGTGCAGTGATGACATTGGAATGTATGGCTTACCTATGGGTTCCTCTGAAGAGGGTGAGTTGCACCTTGTCATGGATGCTAATTATTAAGTGCAGACACAAATCAATCCCCCTAGCTTCACTATGAAACTAGAACAAAACAAGACAGTACACTACTCTTTCCTTAGATTTCAATTATCAAATGAGAAATGGATCTAGAACATACCTTTTAAATATCGAAGATCTAACTTTGCCAATGCAATCCAAGCTCTGTCGTGAGGCTTCTGGAGAAATATTTGCAAATAAACACAAGCCAACGAAGACAAGAATAACAGATTCTATTCGATATGAAACTATGTACGTGATCAAGGAATCACACAATATGGACAAATAACATTCATATAGGAAAGAAAAGTATATCTGGATTAAATAATGTGGAAGAAAGATACAACCAGATGCCTTGATGTTGTCAGGTTCCTTCCAATGGTTCCTTGCTTCCCACACACTTCTAATCCATGGATTCTGAGACTGTAGATCTGATAGCTACTCACAATCTATCTTGACAAAGCAAATTCCAAAGCCGCTCTAATCAAGCCAAATTTCCAATCTACAAAACTCCATGAGAGCTCCTCTCCTTTTATAAGCTGAAGAGGATAAGGTGAGGAGGTTAGTATGATCCCACTAAATCATGAAATCGAGTAAGATCCAAACCGTTCAGAGGCCACCTCACCATAGACGCTTCTCCTTCTATAAGAATCGAGAAGACGCCCGTTTTTCCCACGCACGGGAATTTTTGCACCCTAGCTATAGTGCAACCTGCGAAAACTCTGCAATATAGCTTTAGAGTAGGGTGAGGAAATCAGGCATCATTGCACCCTGCGTATAGTGCAGCATGTGGAAATCTTCCTTAATAGGGTTTTTACAAAGGAAAATACAACTTCTTCTCTCAGGAAAAGTCCTTCTCCCTTCTTTCTTCAAGAATTCAGGTCACTGACCCCTCTGAAGGAAACATATAGGTTTACATCATTAACGATCATAAGGGTGATGAAAATAATGTGTAACAGAGAGCCCCCCAAAGTATGAAGTTAGAACAGAGTGATAGTTGAAATACTTTTTCGAGTGTGTGTAGGGAACAAGGAAAAGTCGTTCGGAAACCTGCCAACAAACAAGGAAATACAGTACAATAATATATCATCACTGAGGTAGGAATTCCCATACTCATAACATAAATGACTCAAAGCATAGATGTCGACATGCAGAGATCCATGTCAAGTAAGACAGATCATGGCCACCAAACAGACACCGTGGATCCATGCCAATATGACTCAAATCTGAACATAGCCACCAAAAATACACTATGGATCTATGTGTTAAAGACTCAAATTTGAACATATCCACCAAACATACACTTTGGATCTATGCAACAGTACAATATGAATATACTCCAATGCAACATGAATCTGTCAGAAAAGATCCAGGGTCTTCATCTCCACCACTCTATAGTACGAATCTAGCCATGTGATTACAAGTGCTGAAGTTGAACATGGTAGAAACCACTTGATTACCGGTCAATGACGAGAACTGTTAACAAGTGTGAGGGAAATCACCATTAATGTCAATGACTCCCAAGGTAATCTATTACAATCCAACGAATGTGAATTAATGAGCTGAAGTCAAAAACTCGGTGGAATCTCTCGATCAGGGGTCGATAATGAAAAACCCACTGTCGAAAGAGAGGAAACCTGCCATTGAGGCATGCAAGTTCTAAGGTACCAATTAGTTTCTAAGTCTAATTCTTGGAGAATGCACTGAATTCGACAAGAAAAGACTCGTCATATGAGGGCCTTAATGTATCCCCCATCAATGACACGAAATGGGTAACAAGATTTGAGGTAGATCAGAGTAATAAGGGATTCAAGACTGACTCAGAGATGGCCGATGCAATAGAAGGCTTGAGGACTGCAGAAATGGTCGACGTAATAGAAGGATTTCTGGGTTGAACTTATTTTTTGAACACATTGACGACACAACAACTATCTTGTAAAAACAGACTCAATAACAGGGACCACAGACCAATTTGTAATCTTATAAAGGAGTATGATCAATATACAAGTGGATTTTCCAACCTAGACACAAAGGAAGTGAAAGGGTGTCATGTTCAAAAAGCGACTCTTCCATAGAATACAGGTTTAGATACATTTCTTTCCCAATTTTTCCCCCACCACTTCTGGTGAGTACCTCTTTATTTTTACACAAGATTGAGGAGGATAACATATGCTTGTAATGTAAGCTCATCCTTTGAACAAGTCCCTCAAAGTATGTTTAACGAACCCTAGGAAGGAGTGGTTCAGTCCCATATGGGCCTTTCGATGTTTGTTTTATGAGTCCAAAGAAAGAAAACTCATAGGTTTAAAGGAAATCTCTCAGTTCCTTTTTTGTAAAGTAATTTGATGAGACCGAAAAAGTGATAACCTACCACTCATCAAATATTTTCTTCAAATACTTTTATGAGCGTGAAAAGAACAAGATCGCCCAGCAATATTTTCATGTTTAAAGAGTCTGAAAAGAGCTTAAAGGGAACTCCAATGGGTTCATTTTTCGTATAACCTTTACGAGTTCGAAAAAGTGATAAATGTTTACCCAGTTACATTCTCCTGTATTTATGAGCATGAGAAAGAACAAAGACTAATATTGGGATTGTTATCATTTTTATGTAAGCTTAAAACAAAACAAAACCATGCTTGGGATAGATTTTATTTTTTACACAAGATTAAAACTAAACAAAACTATGCTTGAACCAGAGGAAACTATGCTTGAGGTAGGTGGTTTCATTTTTACACAAGCTTGAACCATACAAAATTATGCTTGAGACTTCCCAATGCATTATCCAGGGATGGTTGGTACTTATCCCCCGGCTTAAGAAGCTAGTGGTTTAACTTCAGCATGAAGTCTAGAGGTTGAAAGCAAATGCCCCCCAAGCTTCATTTCATCCAAATGTATAGGAGAATGAAATGAAGGTTCAAATAATAAATGAAGGACTTGACTCAAACAGAGAGGGGGGAAAACTATTTCATTTTTTACGAGCTTGACAGAAGAATAGGAACTATGCTTGAGAATCCAGGTTCAATCCCCAAACCTTTGTTTCATTTTTTAACGAGCTTGACACAGAAAAAAGAACTATGTTGATGACCTATGTTTCATTTTTTAACGAGGTTTCCACAGAGACGTAAAAACTATCCTCGTAGGCTCAGTTTCATTTTTTAATGAGGTTTCTATAGAGACATGAAAACTGTCCGCACAACTGGTTTCATTTTTTAACGAGCTTGAAAGTAGAAAACCATGCTCAAAGATGGTTTCATTTTTTAACGAGCTTGAAATCAGAAAAGCATGCTCATAGTTGGTCTTCTTGATCATGGCTTCCAAGAGGACAGTGATCTGGAAGGACAGCATGTCAAGGGACAAAACTCGGTCATGGCTTCCAAGAGATCTTCACTTGACGTAAGAAACACACTCTCGAATGAACACATGTCAAGGGTCGCAATAGGGGTAAGGAGATTAGTCTCCAATAGCCCTACCGAAGAGATCACCAGGTCAACTATCAGATCCAAGTCATAAGAGAGTGATCTTACAGTGAGAGGCTCATCTGCATCGGCAACTGAAGGCATGGGAGACAATGCCACATAATTGACCTCTGGTAGGGGTGATACCGTCTGCATATCTGAACCATTTAGGGAGGTTATTGAGTTGATGGTCAAGTCAGGGCCAACGAAAAAAAGTTGATCAATAGTCACAATTCTTCCATCATGAGGGAAATCTATCACATGAAAAAGAGTGGACACAATATATTTCATGGCATAGACATAATCTCGCCCAAGGAGTAAATCAAAATCCAAGGGGTCTTGGACTACCATGATGTCAATAATGACAGTTCTCCCTCCCAAAGTTACAAGAAATTGAGGAAGGATCCCTAAAGGTTGATTGGTTCTTCTGTTAAAAGCAAACAGAGTCTGGGTAACCAGCACAAGCTGGGGATAACCCAAATCTTTCCAAGAAAGAGAGGACAAAATACTAACGGATGAACCTTCGTCTATCAGTGTCTGAGGAACGTATCGAACACAAAATTGTATTGTAATCTTGAAAGGAATGTGAGAGGGAAAACGAGTTCCAGTTAGCACACCCCAATCAAAAAGGATGGACTCATTACTTGGGGGGGTTCCACAGGAGAAGGTGGAATGGCCCCTAGCAGGGTATATTCTGTATCAACAAGAAAAACATGAGCAGCATTAGGTTTACTCTCTAGCGGGAGAGTAGGATCGATCGATGATGACATCAGATCGACCACTTGGGTTTCATTCTCCAAGGGGAGAATGGGGTCGACAGGTGGAAAGGGATCGACCGATTGGGTTTCACTCTCTAACGGGAGAGTGGTATTGACCGAGGATGGGATCGGATCGACCACTTGGGTTTCACTCTCTAACAGGAGAGTGGGATCGACCAAGGATGGGATCACATCAACCACTTTGTCAACTGGTTTGACTAAGGACGTGACCAAATTAAGTACATGATCAACCGAATTGACTGACGAAGGGGTCGGACTAATCATTCCATCAAATATAGGTGGGTCAAGAGTAATCTTGCGATAAGCAACTGGAAGTTGAAGCTGAGAAGAAGTCATGTCTTCCAGCAATTTTGAGGCTTCGTTCACACGAGGTCAAAGGTGAGTTAGATGAATCCCTCTGCATAACATACACGGGAACTTGACTCTACTTTTCTTCTTCCCAACAGTATCTTGACTAGTTGATGGGAGGTCATTAGCATGTTGTTAAGAGGTCAACGACATGGGTTGGTGAGGGTGTGTAGACCATGCTTCTACAACCTTGGATAAACCAGGGCAATCCTTAAGAAGATGGCTACCCTTACAAAGCCTGCAAGGGTACTTGGGCTTACGGGTTGTTTGGGTGATCTTGACATCATCAACACTCCTAGCACGATTAATAGTAATTGGTTTCTTTCCAACATGTCCATTAGTGGTTGGAAGTTTGGACCCTTGCTTATGTTTCTTCTTCTTAATATTCCTTTTCTTCTTCTTCTTATCCACCGGGTTACTAGCTTGAGATCTTTCACTCGGCGAAGAAAATGAAATGGAATAAGACCTTCCAAGTGAAGAAGGTGAAGAAAATCTTACTGGTGAAGACGGTGAAGGATCAACATGAGGTTGATTCTCTTGGGGTGAATTTCTTACGACTGAAGTACTAGCTGCATTCGGG
>JASDQU010373478.1:86900-98213 GCA_032191745.1 Picea mariana
GGGAGTTGACCCTTGATGTATAACACTATGGGGAGTTGACCTTAAGTGTTCCTAGAGGGAGTAGCCTCTAGAAGTCCACATGGGAAGTGCCATGTGTAACAAATCTTTTTCTATTATGGTGGTTTTGTACCATTGGCGGAGACTGCGTGTCTCTGGATGGTAGTTGTGTACTACTATGGAAAGATACCTCCCTAGCTAAGAGGGAGTGTTGATGTTTCATCATCGAACATAACTTCTCCTATATTGGGCTGCAGACCAAGGGAGATAGGATAAATTTATCACAAAGGTGAACTTGTTGTAAATGGGCCCAGATGGAGTCCTTCCTTGATCATGACAAGGAATAATATGGACTCGAGGTGCTTGAAGTGATTTCCACGTGTCAGTTAGCATCAAGCCGACATTCACTCATAGGTGTGTGCTTGTGGTGAAAGATCCTGGTGTGGTCTTTGTCCTAGTCATGGTGATTTGACAAGGAATGATAAAGACTCAAGATGATATGCTATTACATGCGAAACCAAATGAGCCTAATCTTAGAAAGAGTTAATTGGCACAGAGGGAGAGCCGCAGAAGGAGTTTTTCCTTGGTTCAAGTGGGAGAGAGATGTCTCCCAAGATTGACAGATAAGTATCATGAGTCTAGGGTGAAGTTTTTATACTTCAAATACAAGAGTGGCTTGTTGCAAAATGTCTCCCTCGTTGAGAGGGAGTGTTGATGTTTAGACAACATCGGGAAAACATTCTGTAAAGATAATAATTAATAATATAATTATTATTGATGATTAAATATAGTATATAATAAGTAAATGATAATAAAAAATAGTTATTGATTATTCAAGGGACGCATCCTTTCATGGATGGTAACCTTATGTTCCCTATATATGGAACGCTCATTATTGTAATAATATATCGAATATCTTTCATATCTCATATGAATAAAAACCGACATGGGGAAGCGGTCGGTCGCATAAAGGTAAAGTAGAGGGGAAAAAGAAAGGGGAATTTGGTTGTCAGTTTAGATATTGGGGAAGTCTGGGTGTTGTTGTAGGGGGTGAAACAATGGAAGCGCAACCTTGAGCCCGCCTGGCTAGGAACCCGTGATTGAAAAATTTGTTGAGTATGGAATGGAGAAGTAGTCGATCGGACTCATGATATACAAGAATTAGTGGAAATGTGAACGCATGAATCCTCCAACCTGCACACTTAGACATTTTCCAAAAAATGACTAAGTAACCAGAAAGTGAAAGTAGAGGGGAAAAAGAAAGGGGAGGGCAATTTTCAAAAGAGGGAATTGGTCTTAACAAATCCCCATTGATGGTTTTAATAGTAACTATGAAGTGAATTAGACAGGTGAACATGCTCTTCAATCAAGGAATAGAGAAAGTGAGTCATAGTTATACTTTCCAGGATGTGTTTGCATAAGAGAAGAATCAAATAGCTACAGAAAAATCAATGGAGGGTTGTTCAAGTAAAATTATTGTACTATCAACTTGACTGTAAGTATAACAACGATGAATTTTAATTTTAATTTTCTGTGGTTGGTATCATAGTCCTTTTAATTTTAATTTTCTGTGGTTGATATCATAGTCCCATTCAACTTCACCTAGCATATATCCTTTTATTTCAAAATATTATTGAAGAGGAATTTTGGTAATTTCATCAATCAAGTAAAAGTGTTAAAATGAACTACATATTACATTTGATTCACATAGATTACATTAAAAGGAAAGGAAGGTATTGTATATTCTTTAATATCATAGAAAAACCAATAAGATCCTAAATCTATAATCTAGCCATAATTCAAAAACTGGGCCCATGATAACCTTGAACTATAGTACGAAAGAACATGAACAAAAGTTTTCCAAACACTAGATAGGAAAAAATCAACGGATATTGGGAATTGTATCCCATATATAACCAAATCCCCAAATGGGCACCAAGAAAATTTTCAATTACTATATTACTATAAACCATTATCACTATGAACATTTTCTTCTGATAGTACTATGAACCAAGATCACGTTGACCTGACAATGTTCTAACATTACTAGTTCTGGAAAAGACTGTCAACATTTAACTTAATGGAGTTTGAACAATGCCAAATTTGTAATATTATTGAAAATGCCTGATGGTTCCATTCAGAGGAGCAAGCCATTTTGACGACTCAAAGGATGGACCTAATTTATTCAAACTTGGCTACTTTGTATGAGGTCTTTCCTCATGCTTCTCATTCATGGATTCAACAATCTTATGTGCTTCTAGTTCACTTTGTCATGGAACTACAAAACTCTATTCATATCTTGATTGGGTGGCATGGACAAATACAAATCAGATTGTTTTGTTTCTTGTCGATGCATGATATGATTTTTTTTTTTTTTGGTTCAGCCGATATGCAATATCATGGCATTTTCCTCATTTAATGTAAATTTTCTATGGACGTGAAAGTCGCATAACATGTAGACATTGTTTTCTTTTTTCTGTAGGTATACCTCATATGGAAATTATTCCAACCCAAGAAGCACATATTGTAATACAAGTTGTATAATTGTACAATGTACAATTGTGTTGTTGAGGGTTCAGATGGCAGCATTGAGGCAATGTCTATATATGTAAGGGAATTTTTTATTGCATCATAGGAAACCAATTGTGCCATCATTTATGAAAGCAGAGGCAGAAGCAGGAGAGTTGCATTTGGAACACACAAGATCAAAGGGGGTCAAGTACGCATTTTTTGCAACCAAAACACCCTCAACCTATGCACATGAGCATAGTAGTTAATATATTGAACAATATAATATACAAGTGTACAACAAAAAAGATGCACAAAATTGTTTAAGGCAATTTTTATGTGCAACTTGTGGATGGAATTGTAGATGTATACGTACAAATAATTGTCGATCTAGTTAGTTTCTTGAGATCCTCTACTTTGTCTGTTCGCAATTTTGTTACAAATGTTGCTTGGATTGTGCGAAAGATCCTTTCTTTAATGTCTATTTTCTTTGTTTATATTTTTTAAGAGCATAAGTGGAAATTTCCCTTTATGCAATTGTTGTTCCATTGAGGAAAATGAATTTGAATAGGTGTTGAACAATTATAGCTGCAACATGGAACAATGTAATAATTGTGTAAGATAATTGAGATATATGAGCATGTGAAAGTAAAGGACAAAACTGGATATGGAGAACGGTACCCTTGCCTTGTCGTTGTCTGAATCTCCATCTTTTATATGGAGAATGTGTTGCGAGCCAAATTTTATCACGAGTGTGACAACTACACCAATGGTTCTAATTGGCTAAATGTCGTTGCTCTGTGCAAGTTGGTTGATTGTTGTGTCTGGTACGAAACGATATTATGAACAAACCGTGGGAACTTTTTCCACAATACTTGTTTCAATGAGCGATATAATCCGATCACAATCACAATGGTCATATATTGTTTTTGGTAACATATTGAAATTTGTAATGGATATCCCATTACTTGGAAAGATATTTTCTGCATGTTTTTGAACAAGTTGTGCAGGGATAGTCAGTGTGACTGTCATAATTGCTTCGTTGTTTGTCATGTCGGCACGCATAGTGCATCTAGTTTTGTTTTCCTTGTCTAAGTAGGTGCTATACATGATCATTATGTCCCTGATGAACACTTCTCCATTTCGGCAGTTGTTCAAGCCTTCTATTGATAATATATTGGGTGTTATAAGTTTAGACCTGGTGCCATTATTTGAACCAAAAAAGTAATGTGAATGGCAGTTTGTATCATTTTATTTTTTTTGGCATAAATGTACAGGTAGATGCACAATTTGGATGGAGTATGCAGGTTAGAGTTTTGTAACCATACCTCTTAGTCTGCAAAGCTTGCACTATGTTGGGCATTTCACTTGCACTCGTCGATACTTCTTGTGAATTGAAAAGCATGTGTTGTAGATGACATCAACATATTTATCATGGCATAGATGAATAAATAACTCAGGATATTTGTTTGGTAAACATAGAAAGAGCATAATTTATGAATGTTTACCTGTTTCCTTGTCGTTTTGTTGATGTTTACGATGATTGAGTACTCATGCCCATGTCACTCGTCCAACTTTTTCTGATGCAAGCATCTGTACATGAACATCACAACGACTAAATAAGCATATGCATTGTATATTGTTCATAATTGTTTTGGATGTCAAATGCAGGCTCGAAGGGGATGGAGTATGAAATAGGGTGTCAAGGGATACTCAGGATACATGAGGGCCCGACGGTCAAATTGTATGTCTCAAAAATTTTGAGTGCAAAAATGTGTAACACGGAACAAGACATGATGGGGGACTCTAATAGTCAATCTGTATATAGTGAAACTCTGGGCGATGTTTGTAGGTTGCAGAACAATAGAAGTGAAATATTGATCCTACCATCCTAGGAGTTCGGCTGTCAATTTGTATATCACATAACTCTAGGTGTTGTTTGCAGGACACGAAACAATAGAAACGTAAGTTTGATCTCGCTAGCTCGGGAACTCGTGATCGAAAAAGTGGCTAAGTATGGAATGGGGAAGCAGTCGGTTGGACTCATGATATAGAAACATGAGTAGAAATGTGAACCCCCGATTCCACCAACCCACACAACTAGACATTTTCAGAAAAACAACTAAGTAAAGTAATTAGAAAGGGAAAGTAGAGGGGAAAAAGAAAGGGGAAGTCGGTTAAGTATAGAAGAGGGAAAAAAAGGGATAAAAGAGAGTGGGAAAATAGAAAAGGGGAGGGAAATTTTTGGAAGAGGAAAGTCTCAACAAAGGCCCATTGTTGTCAAATCATCATTTTCGAATCCAATATTTTATCCACCTACTCGCTTTGTGTGTTTCATTTACTATCACTATTTGTATACATTTTCGAATATTGTACTTCAACTTCCTTTGTTGTGGCATATAATATTTCATCCTCTTGTCCAACTAGTTTGTTTCTTTCAATGTAGCAATGCAAAAAATACAATAGACATGAAGGTAAGTTGGTATGTAGAAAGACATGTAAAAAAATAAATACAGTTCTATTTATTTCAATGTAGTAGTACACAAAATACATTTGACATGAAGATAAGTTATTATGTAGGAAGATATGTAGTATCTACATACAATAAATTAGGTGCAAAGCACTAGAATAAATATACAGACAATAAATGAAATACAAAACAATGGAATATGAAATAAGAGTAGAAGCATGAACCTTTGCATCTCTTCTTCTACATTTGTGGTTAAGAGTCCTTCGTCTTCTCCAGTTATTCTGTTTGTTTCAATGTGGGAACGCACAAAATACAATGAGCATGAATGTAAGTTGGTATGTAAGGCAAAACACGTAATATGTACATACAATAAATGGGAATCAATGGAATAGAATAAAAGATAGAGTTGGAAGCATGAACCTTTGTTTTTCTTGGTCCATGGTTGTGGTTATATATAATTTTTCCTGGCCAAAATATATTTCAAGCCACAAAATATTAATAAGTTGGATGATCCTAGCTGAATGATTTGGTTTTTTGCAACAAAGTATCCAGATATGCTTTGAGACATGGAAATATGATTTGGTAATATGTTTCATATTTATTTCATAATTCAAGTACAAGACAAATTGTATCATGGTCAGACTAGTATGTGTCTAAGATAAAGAGGGTGTATTGTGAAATGGAGACATTTGACCATACATGGTCAATAAGTGTGTTTTGCACATGCTTTATCTTAACCAAAAGAAAGCAGAGATTGTAATTACACATGTAGTTTTCCAATTCTTTTGTTATGGCACTATTTTATAGCATGTCAAAATTGAAGTCTCCTATAATGATAATGGTTTCGTTCAGATGTTAATGGTGTAATGCATTTGAAAAAACATTCATTATGTTGGCAATGTTTCACGCAGAGCGGCCTAGAGATTGAATATTGAAATTTGCAATCCTCGGAAAATTACTCCTGCTAGTACCATCTCAACATATTTTTCTTTGAAATGCATATGATCCAAAATTGTTATATGTTTTTTCACTAATATCATCACTCCATGCGTAATGTAACTTGATATGCAAGTGTGATTTGAAAATTGCTTATTTTTCATGCATGATGTCATGTATGTTTCTTGCAAGCAAAAAATATCAAATTGCATTGTGTCATAGTCATTGAGTATATCATTCATATGTGCATTTAAGTTGTGCGCGTGAAGTGATAAAATCCATATAAATGAGTTTGTTTGTATGGATTGGTAACCATATTGCAGATGCCATTTTGCACTAGTTCGAAGGAGTTGCATCTTTGTATCGACTTTATGTTTGACTTTGAAGTTATCTTTTGTAAGAGCGCTTAAAAAATACAAGGAATCTATGTTTCTAACACAGGACAAAACTGTGTATACAATTCCATGTATTCATATTCCAGCAGGGTCGAAGGAAACACTATCAAGTGTTAGTCCTTGTGAAATGTGGATTGTATGTGCACATGCAAGTTGAATTGGAAATTGTTTTTGAATCTTATGTTGACTTGTCTTTGCCGATGTTGATATTGGTTTTGATATTCGCAATATAGGTGTCCATTCATGTGAAGTGTTTGAATTATATAGATAAGCTAACTTGTTGGCTTGTTAGTGGCCAATGTGCAGGTCATGGAACTTAATCCAGAGGACATCAACTTTTTTTTTTTGGTATAATATTTGACTATTTCATCTGCACCATTCAATAGGCCATCCTGTGAATCATAGTTCCAAGCATATATTTACACTAGCATGTTTAATTTCAGGACAAGTTGCAAACAAAAAGTTATTGTATGTTGATGACATGGTACATTGCCATGGTTTTCTTCTTCAACATAAATTGAATTGATGATGATATCATTGCTAGACATGAGCGATAACATATGCTTGTTATGCGCTACAACATCTTTATTCTTGTAGAATAGGTAAGGGAAGGTTGGGTCGGTCAGGGAAAGTCACATGCAACTTGGATTGATATATGTTAAGTCATCACATGTTTGGTTTTTTGTCCGCATTCTATTTAGAATGGAAATATTTTTTTCATCTGTCTGGCGCATTGTAGTATGTAATTAAAAGCACTTTATGTTGTCTTTCCAAAATCCATGCGTCATTGTTTGCATGTTGACCATAGGTTACTCAAATATGAGAGAATATTGTATGGTTTGTGGCTGGTAAATATCCCCACATAATACCATATCAAGGTCTCCAAAGTATTTGGTTTATCTAACATTTCTTTGCTGAGTGGAAGAAAATGAGACTTGTTAAAAGGCATTAATAATGCAGAGTGGAATGTTGTTCCACTTGCATTATATGCAACTTTTTCTGTATGTGCATTACATATAAAGTTCCTCAAAGAATTTACTCTATGTCTATAGTAACAAGTACATGTCATTGGCTCTTTTCTCATGAGGTATTCAATGTCATCATTTTCCAAGGTATTAGTTTGTTTTTTCCTTTTCCCGTTCCTATTCAATGTAGACATTGTCCTGGAAATTTATCTTTATAACTTACTGAAATATGTCACCATTAAAGATGGATAATGCCTGGTAATGGTGTGAAATTTTGTTTCATCTTGGTTACATATGTATCATACTTATCCCTTCTACACGTACATGCATTTTTCTTCTACAAGAACATTTTACAAAGGCATGTAGGTACTCATTCTCAAGAAAGGTGGGAATATCATCAAGGACATGGTGGGAAGACTAAAGAATTTCCTTATTCAATTGAGGCATTAGATTTCCACTTCGTCACATAAGGAAAAGGACCAGGATTTATAATGCTAGAAAAAATGGCAGACAGAGTTGTGCACACAACATTGGCATACATATGGTTCATAGTTTGGAGAAAAAATTGGAGCAAAATTTAAGAGCAGGAGGAAAATATATGCCAACCTATATGGAAATTATGCAGCATAGGAGTGATGAATAAATACCTAAACATTCTTATTTGCAAATTGTAAATAGTAAATAGTAAAGAAAAATTACGAATGAAACTATGGTATTGAAACTTACTCGTCAATGATGGACGATAGAATCGCAGGTTCAATTGTGAGTGCAAGATTTCAACCCTACAAAGTGCAATAACAGGTCCTAGAATTACCTAGGATTTGCATTCCAGGTCCTGGAACTTTTTTCTTTATAATTTACTGAAATATGTCAACGACAAAGATGGATTATGCCTGGAAATGGTGAGCAATTTTGTTGCAGCTTGGTTACCGTTGTATCATACTTATCCCTTCTAAACTTACCTGTATTTTTCTTCTACAAGAACATTTTGCAAAGGTAACAAGATTTACATCATATTTTCATGTGAAAGACACGGGTTTGATTCTGTACGATATAGGTAGGTACTCATTCCTAGGAAATATGGGAATATCATCGAGGGAAAGGTGTGAAGGCTAAAGAATTTCCTTATTCAATTGAGGCATTAGATTTCCACTTCATCACATACAACAAAGGACCGGGATTTCTAATGCTAGAAAAAATGACAGTTGGAGTTGTGCAGACGACATTGGCATGCACATGGTGCAGAGTGTGGGGAAAAAATTAGAGGAAAATTTAAGAGCAGGAGAAAAAGATATTCCAACCTCTATGGAAAGTCTGCAGGATAAGAATGATGAAGAAATACTTAAACATTCTTACTATTAAACTATAAGAAGTAAATAGTAAACAATGAATACGAATGAAACTATTGTATTTAAAATTACTCGTCAATGTTGAACGACAGAATCACAAGTCCAATTGCGGGTGCAATACTTGAACCCTGCAAAGTGAAAAAAAGATCCAACCGCAGGTGCAAGACTCCAACCTTACAAACTTGAAGGAAACAAAAACAAGCAACAAGCAACAAGCAACAAACTAGTGAGAAAGCACCAAAAGGTCTAACTACATGTGCAGGACCTCAACCTTGCAAAGTGGAACCAATCAACAACAAGAAACAACCAACGAACCAGTGAACAAGAAACAACTAGTGAACCAATAAAGAATATATGCATCTTCAATGATGACTAAATTTCATTCCAAGCATAGAAAAAAACATCTTTAATTGAGGCATTAGATTTCCACTTTGTCACATATGACAAAGGACCGGGATTTATAATGCTAGAAAAAATGACAGTCAGAGTTGTGCAGATGGCATTGGCATGCACATGGTGCAGAGTGTGGGGAAAAAATTGGAGGAAAATTTAAGAGCCGGAGAAAAAGATATGCCAACCTCTATGGAAAGTCTGCAGGGTAAGAATGATGAATAAATACTTAAACATTATTACTTGCAAATTTTAAACAGTAAATAGTAAACAACGAATACGAATGAAACTATGGTATTGAAACTTACTCGTCAATGATGAACTACAGAATCGTTGGTCCAATTGTAGGTGCAGAACTTGAACCCTGCAAAGTGAAAAAACAACTCCAACTGCGGGTGTAGGACTCCAACCTTGAAAACTTGAAGAAAAAAAAAGAAAGAAGCAAGCAACAAACCAGTGAGAAAGCACCAACAGGTCCAAATGTAGGTGTAGGACCTCAACCTTGCGAAGTTGAACCAAACAACAAGAAGTAGCAACCAACGAACCCGTGAACAAGCAAAAACCAGTGAACCGGTAAAGAATATATGCATATTCAATGATGACTAAATTGCATTCCAAGCATAGAAGAAATATGAAACATATGATGACTATGAGAGTGGCGTTGGACAACAATATTGTCCAAATTCACTGCAAGATTGTATGCAGAAATTGGAGGAAAAATGTACTTTGACAGGCCTATTTAAGTAAACATTTAAGGTTGTCAGGCATGTTTAAGGGCCTCACACTATGTAAACATTTAAGTTGTCAGGCCTATTCAAGTACCTCAAAAAGAGTGTCAATGCTCAAAACTTTCGGTATGTAAACATTTCAATAAAAGTAAAAAAATTAAAAAAGAGCATCGATGCTCAAAATTTTGGGTATGTAAACATTTCAATAAAACCAATTTTTTTTTAAAAAGAGCGTCGACACTCAAAACTTTGGATATCTAAACATTTAAAACATTGGGAATAGCAAAGCTGGCAATAAGACTTCAAATCTATTCTCCAATGAGATGATGACATATAAGGTTTTTTTATTATATAAAAAATAATGTTTTTAGTTCTTTGGTTCGAACAATAGAGATTATGAAAAAATTTATAGTCAAAGGACATATTAATATGAAGTCAACGAATTATCGATCACTATAGTCCCTCTGCGCCTTCATCAAGGACTAATAACTAGCAAGTGCACTCTAAAGCTACACGGTCATAGTGTGAACATTTTAAATAGGTTTTTTCCATTGTAAATAGTATCTTAAATGATGTGAAAGTATTGATTTTTGTAACAGTAAATGGTAAAATAATATTTTGAAAATGGAATAAGTTTTTTTGGAGTTATTGAAGTAAATTCAAATAATTACTTAAAATAAGAAATGTAGGAAATAAAATTGGAATAAGAAAATAAGAAATAGGATTTAGGCAAGATATTCTCAATTATGTCATTGACATATGTAATCTTCAATAAGAGCTTCATTATTTTTTACCTTTTGAAAGTAAAAAAATGGTACAAGGTGAAAGGAGAATGGAAATGAAATACGACGGGCCTAGGAAGGTAACATGATTCTACAGTGCCATGTGCAATGCATTGAAATAATTCATGACAATTGTGGCCATTTGGAAATCAATTGATGTAGATTTATTCAAACCGTGATCATATACTTTTAGGTCTTGATATAGATGGAGAAATCATATATCCATCTTCTCTCTTAGACTTCAATAAAATCACACAATTGGTGAGGCACTGCATTAGTTTGAAGGAATTGAGCCCACCACCATCCCTTCCATCTTTTCTGTGTGATCAAAGAACCTAATATAACCAAAATAGTAAGAAGTGTTTTAATAAAAAAGATCTTGTTTTGAATAAATTAAGATGATCAAAATCATACTAGTTATATTTGGAATAGGAGAGGGACAAACCAACACCATCCAGTGTGGTTAGTAGTGAGTAATGTTATTGTTGTTATTGAGCATGAAATGAATCTTAGCACAATGAATGGAATATTACTTAGAACTTAGATTACATCCACTTCTATGTTAATTATGTGAAGCAATCCAGTCTAAGGAAAAACAAACATGCATCTCATATATATGTCCTATGTTTGGGTGCTAATGCCTCGATGTTTTAAAGATTATCAAAGTTGTCTCCAAGGAAAAGTGTTAGAAATGGAGCATCATATGGTGAGTAGAAATGTAACATCATATGGTGAGTTCAACCACCAGTGAAGTAAAATAATCAAGAATTAAGAGTTAAGTAGAAAAATGATT
>JASDQU010373478.1:153733-166721 GCA_032191745.1 Picea mariana
TTGTTTACCAGGGACTTTGATTGATAAAAATTCCCCAACTTATCCCATAGTTCCTTGGCTGTATATTCTGCCAAGACATTCAACAAAACCGAATCTTCCAGGCAGAGTCGAATAATACTCCTTGCTCTTTTGTCCAACTTCTCCCAATCTTCCTTCGACATACCAGTAGCTGGTGTACTAGTAGTTTGTGTACGAGTAACCTGTGTGGTAGTAGACGGTGTACCAGTAGGCTGTGTACTAGGATCCACAACGATCCATTGCTCTTTGTCTACAAGAAGGTCCTCCATCTTGAGCTTCCATAGCTCAAAGTTTTTACCGTTGAAATTCTCTATATCGATTCTAGATGAGCTCGCCATTCCTCTTTCTATACTCAAATCTCCACTGCAAAATCTCTCACTAAACCCAGGTTTATCACAGACCCAAGATAAACTTGACCTATCAAGACTAAGCCAAACCCTCAACAACAAAGGCATCCCTCTAAAGCCAACAATGAGCTCTGATATCACATGTAAGTTTTAAACCTGTGAAGTAAAGCAATGCATATAGATTCTTAAGAAAAATAGAATTTAATCAATGGCTCATACACAGAGTACACAAAGATTTTATACCAGAAACCTTCAACCAGGAAAACCTTTCTTATATTCATTATATCAAATTTCACCATTCACCATACAATATATAAAAAATGTTTTTAGGTACTCCATAGATACCAAAACCCTAATCCCTTAATCCGGGATTAATTTACAAAACCGCTAAAAATAGAAAAAACCACCCAAAAAAAAAATTTCAGGGCGCATAACTAGGGGGGGAATACCTTTCCCCCTGGGACCCCCCAGCTAGGAAAGCGTCCAGGGCACACGAAACAAAGAACACTACTAGAGGGATCGTCATATGCAGTTTTCATATATGAAGCGCCCACACACACACATGCAAAGAATATAACACATACCCAACATTAGTCTTGTGCCTCTTGTGTTGCTTTAATTGTGCTTTGAGGCTACGATTAGATTTATTCATTTCATCAACCAACCATTGAAGGGAGTTGACCTTTGCCTGAAGGACTACATTGTCATGATGAAGGTGTACATCTATTGTCTTCCTCTCTTCCAATTGTTGGAGAAGCTAATGGTTTTCTTTTTGTAGTTGATCTATGGTTGGGACAGAATCGATGATATCTGAGGAAGGCTTATATCCTTCGAGGGATGTGGATAATCTATCAGTTTTAGTATCTAAAATGGGCATGGGTGAAGTAGGTGTGATGGGAGATCGGTAAGATGAGATAGGTTTTGATTTTTTTTTCCTTTGTGTCTCTAATCCATCTGCAAAGACTTCCCTAGGTTTCTTATGAGGGCTATCAAGGTCAGAGGACACTTGGATGGGATCCGGAGCAGGTGGAGGTTTTGCATAAGTCTTGATTCTTGTGTTCCGGGTACTCTTCCAAAAGGGTACCATATGAAATTGATTGGCTCCCCTCTCGTTTGTAGGAATGTTGGGAAAGTCTTGCTGCATTACTTCTTGAATATTTTTAGGTGTAGGATCAAGAGAGAGTGAAGGAATTGGGGGGTCAACAATGGGCTTCTTTTGGTCTTTTCTCTTGGTATTTTTACTTGATGAAGAAGTAGGGATATCAACAAGCTTTTGGTATTGTTCCAACAAAGAGAGGGTTTGTGCAAGGGAGTTTGGGGTTCTTGGAGAGCGAGGCTTGGATGGAGAGATAGTTTTTAGGCTAAGTGGCTTTTTTCCGGTCTTAACTATCAAGTGAGGGTTTGCAAATTGGTAGATAAAGGCATCCCAATTTTGCCCATGTTTCTCTAACTCGGATAGAACAAGGAGCTTGATCAAGCCATGGTGGAAGAGACTGTTGTGGGGATTAGTCACATTTTTACTCACTAGAAAGGACATCTTCTCCAAGCTTTTGAGAAAATGGAAGGGGAAGTTCAAGGGTTTGTTGAACAAAAAATGAGCCAGCAATCTAAAATGACAAGCTTTGAAAGTAGAGTATCTACCTTCACATGTAATTAACCTTGTGATGAAAATGAGGGTATTGACCAATTCTGCCTTTATCCACTCCTTAGCATACCCTTTTTCTCCTAAAATGATCTTGAATTTGGGCTTAAACACCCTGTTGTAACTTGAGCACGACAATTGGTGGTTTTTGAACCATCTATCTCCCATTCTTGGGAGCTTTTTTGCAGCAGCAATGGACTCTTCTGTGACTTCGAAGATAAGAGACCCTACATGTGTTGTCTTACCATCGAAACCAACTACAAATTGCATAGAGAGGCCGCCATCGTGGCCCTGCAAGCTAGAGAGAAATGACCCCCAACCAACACGCAAAAACACTTCTCTGCACTGTGCAAATTTGGGAATGGAAAACAATTCTGCATAGGAGGAGGGTTCGTATCTCCTGGGCATTGTGACAGAGGTGGAATTCACCAAGCAAGGGAGAAATCGAGCCAAGTACTAACACAGATTTAGCACAGGTCTAATGTGTTTTGAACAGAGGATGATATGGCATAGCTTGGGTGCGATTTCTTAACGCAGAGGAGAGAAATTGGCAAGGGAAAATAAGATAATAGAGTGCCCAGCCCAATTTTGGATGCACTTAAGGTGGAATACGTTGCACACATGTGCGCACGAGCTACCATGTGTGGAGAATTTGAATTTGAAGACTTGATTTTTGAGCAATGTAATGGTGCGTATTTAGATCAATGTCCAAGTCTTTTGACTTGGACACTTGATCATAACCATATGAAGCATATTTTAATCAATGCTTGCAACCAATATAATTGAATGGAATTGAATTCTGGTTACCTGGAATCTAGGATAGTTACTGGTATTCAATTCATATGACACCTCATTCGACACCTCATATGGAACTTCATCCAGTACCTCATATGGTACTTCATCCAGTACCTTTGTGTTAAGTGTATTTTCACCTCTTATAATGGATAGCCTACAAATTTGAAGTGTTTTTGACAACCACAGTGGTTAATGAGCAGAGGAAGAATGCTCCATGCTCACTCATTCTTGTTGCATATGACATATAATGTCAAAAACCTATAATGAACAAGTTATTGCAAGCATAAAATGTATTGTCAAACCTATAATATGAAGCTTGTAATGAAACGATAAACCGATAAAGAGTGGTCTATTAAGTAATCAATAAAAATGGTCTGTTATGTATGTGTTCAGTAATTTATAGCACACAGGAGCTAAGCATTTCAAAAATAGCATGACTATCAATGTAATAACCTGTATCATAAAAATAATACAAAAATTATTGCAAAGATCTACTTCTCTAGGAAATGATCATTTGTCAGCTCATGAATCCCTCCCCCACACCTAATTATTGTGATACCTCACAATCAAAAGTATAGGAAACTAGTCAGTATCCCCCAATAGCCGATGATTTATAGTATGTCAAGTGTAAAGATAAAATTTCATAGCTTGGTCTGATAAGACAGTTAGAAGATGACCCCACCTATAGGATAAGAGATCCTATATATAGATAAGAAGAGGTAGGCAAGAGAGTTTCAAGATAGTCTTAGAGTTATTTCCCAATGGCAAGTTTATGAGATTCATTAACCTTAGCTTAACCACACATATTCCATGTCAGCTTTGTCTACAAGTAATGCCATACATCAGGGCAAGTTTAATTTTATGATTTATTTTTGTTAGATTACCATCCTCGTTAGGTAGAATGCCCCGCTGCCAGCAAGCCTGTTCAGTACTCCGGCGGGTTTACCTAGTCATACCATAGGCCGGTACCTGTTGCCAATAGACCTGTTCAGTATCCCGATGGGTTAGCCTCTTAAACCCTCAGAGACTGGCCCTCCATCTTTAAGATTTTAGTATAAGATTGCTTATGCAAGATGATGGGGGAATGGTTCTGAAACAACTTTTTCTTTCTTCTTCTTTTTAATTGGGATGGTATTTATGTTAGAGGATTACTTTTCATTATATTACTTAGTGATTGTACTGATGTAAGGGGTACTTAAGAGGATGTGGCCTATCTAAAGATACAATATAATCAAGCTATTTAGTGTGTAGTGGATGGTACCATTGAGAAAGAACAGAAAGGTATCTCTAGGCTCAACATACTTTCTTCCTTGTAGTTATTGTGATGTTTCCATGACTAACCACTAATTAGACTTCCTTGTTACTCTTTGATAAATACACTTGACTCACTTACTCAGGTTTCTTAGAAAAACTATACGAGATACCTATACGCTTGATAGTTACAGTATCGCTTCTGTATACAGTGGTGAAGAGTTTCAAGAGAAACTGCTTTAGAATGCCTTAAAAAATGAAAATGTTTGCAAAAAATATGTCTAACTACTATAAGTCAATATTCATTTGATGCTTTAGCAGACACAAAATTCAAGTATAACAATGTTTTGAATAAGAATCCTTGAAACTGTGTACTCCTGGTGAAATAAATACTTACAGAAATATCTAGAATTGCCTTATTAACAAAATGCAAAAACTATTTACATATATATAGTAGGAAATTCAGAAAAGTTTTCAAGAACAAGGGGGCTTATTATTGGGGTTTGACACTGGCTATGGCAGTAATAGTGTCAGTTTCGGGGAGCTTGCATTTTGAAATTGTAGCGGTTGTTGTTGTGGAATAGGAGGTAAAGGTGGTGGAACAAAACTTGGAAAAAGTTGCGGAGTGTTCGATGAGAACTGAGGATAAGGATGGTTGGACATAGGGATAGGTGGAGCTTGAGGGTTTCCTTGGTTGTATCCTCCCCTCCATCCTTGAATCCAAGGATGTTGGTACTGAGGAGACTAGTTTTTCCAACCTTATGAGTTCCACTGTTATTGTTGATAATAGGGTGGAACTTGAGACTATAGATCTAGGTATGTGGGTTGATTCCTATGCTGCCATGGCCTCCTAGGTGCATAAGAAGACTCCCCAGGATCTCCACTCCTATATGTGTCTAATAAACCGAGAAATGATGGACATTTTTCAGTCACATGGTCTTCTGTACAGAAGCCACAAACTAAAATGTTATTTAATGGGCATTCCCTTGAGGAATGCTTCCTCTTGCATCTTGGGCAATATATGCTCATTGCTACATTTTCCTCCTCCTGTTTCTTTTTGAGTTTAAGGGTATCCAACTAGGAACCTATTGTGCTTAAGATGTTAGTCTTAAAGTTTTCTAAAAGATTCCCTATATCTGCTCTCGTAATACCACCTGAACTAACTGGTTTTATGTTTCTATTGTAAGGGTCCTGAACATTCGTTCCCGTTTTGGCTCTACTCCTTTAGTAGTTTTTACACATTTCAAATATTTCAGAAAAAGGTTTATGAGAGATGTCACCTGATGCCATCAGGTTAAGCATCTCTAAATATTCTTCTGAAATTCCTTTAAGGAAAAGAGCCCTAATTTCATCCTCTGGGAGGTCATGGTATTTTGACTTCTGGGAGATATAACCAAATCTTTCCATATAATCTTCAAGGGTCTCATCTTCTAATTGTTGGATTTTAAAAATGTCATTACGAGACTCTTTGGTCTTGCAGTAGTCTTGGTACTTCTTGAGAAATATGTCTTTCATGGCTTCCCTAGACCTAATACTGGATTCTTCCAACCCCATGAACTATCTTAGTGCAGAGTCTTTGAGGGAGGCAGGAAAGAGTTTTAATTTATGGGCATATTGTATGTAGTTGTAGCTCCTACACAAGATATCAAATTCAAATAGGAAGGTTTCTGGATCTTCATTGTTTTTACCGTAAAAGGTAGGCAGTATTGAGAGAGGAATATTTTTCATGTTGACATTTGGAGTGGTGTCTAAAATCGGAAACCCAAAGGTAGTTTTGGTTTGGTTTCCAGTTTCTTCTTCCTCTCTGTGTCTTACATTGTTATGGTCTTCCTGATCAACTATATTGGCTTGGTTTCCAAAAAGAGAGTACCTAAGTGGTTTTATCTTTGAAGAGAATAAGGTTTCCCTTTGATGGAAAGGCCTTCCTACGGATTGGATATATGGGACTCTACTCGAGCTGGTTGAGACTATTGGTGCCAAAGCTTCTGTGTCAATTTGAGAGATAATCACATTGGCTGAACTACCAAACAAAAGATTCACCTGTTCAGGGTCTATGATATCTTTAAAGTTAGGGTCCCCTGGTGGTGGTGTAAAAGAAAAGGTTGTATTGTTTAGTTCTGTAGAAGACTCGAGTGGTCTTGCCTCCTATCCTAATATGATTTTTGGCACAGGGGCAGACCCAGGGTTCAATGCTTCAACAACGCACCAACAAAACCCTAACTACTGCCCCTTTCGGCAACACCTACGAAGCAGATGAAGTCTCACCCGAGGTAGAGGCAGGGGTGGTTGCAAGACTCAGGTGTCTGCAACCTTAGCTAGGACACAAATATGTGATTCTAACACTTAGCAAACACTTTAGCATAAATTATTCATCAGTATTTAACCCTCATGGCACTCCACAAATGGTGCAGAGCACCACAACATTCACTTAGATCTAGGTTAAGTTATCACTTAGCAACAACAAAATAGGTCTAGCACTCAACACTTTCATATATGTCATATCTACATCCATACATCTAAGAAGCACAAAGAAAAGTAGATCTATCTAAGTATATCATAGAAAAGCACATAGCATAATCATATCAAAGCACAACACATGGGAAGAGACAAACTCATTAGGTTGAGGTACCGAGCACACACACAGGTTTATCGTGGTTCACCCCCACCCTAGGGCTATGTCCACAAAGTATTCTTCTTCTTTATTAGCTTTGGTCAATCTGATTACAACACAGAGCTCAAACTTGTACTCCACATAGGATAGGAGATCTGCACGCACCTCGCAAGATCCTCCTTCCCCGAGTAGATCTAGCACAGAGCCTTCTTACAATCTGTGCACTCAGCACTTACAGTACTTGCACTCAACTCTGCAAGCCGGTCACACAATATACACAAAGACTTTTCTAGCACTTAGCTTATCGACCTCTCTTACATTGCCTAGATACTTATTTATAATTTACAAAATAGGCCTAAACATGGGTAAACCCATGGGCCGACATCCCATACCCATTACATTATCCCCCAAAACCCAAAAAGGACCCAAGAAAGGGGTCTTGCTTCCACGATCTCTGCTTCGCGTTGCGCTCCATCTTTGACAAGTTGTCGAAGTTCCAAAAATGGTCAAGTATGACCAAGTGTTTCCTCAAACTTGGTCAAGGCCAACAGGCCCCCAACACTCACCTGTGACTCATCCCGAGTCACTTAGATCTCGGTAAAGTTGCCTCAAAGGTCTCGAGCTTGGCTCGAGCTGCTTCAACTTGTCTCTGTGCTACTGCTTCCTGCTCAGCGAACTCCTGAACAACCAATTCGCTGATAGGCCCTTCCAGTTGCTACTCGACTGTAACAACTACTTGTTCCAGTAGTGTTCCTTGGCCTTCAATTTCTTCAAACAGTATATAGGCCTCCTCCTGGCTCGGCTGGAGTTTTTGGGTGACTTCCATCACTCTATTCTGCATGGTAAGAACAAGTTGTTGGGCAGTTTGTTGTTCCTAAGATCTCTTCATCCTTTCGATAGGTGACAGGAGATTGAGTTGTGTCTGTACTATATCTGTGTGCTGCTTCGCTTCCTGGAGTTGGGACTCCAGTTTCTTAACCTCTGGGTCTTCAGATAGTTGCTCATATATCTGCACACTTTTGTTACTTAGTTGTTTGCATTCTGCAACAAGTTTTCTAATCCTCTCGACTACACTCTGAGCATTTAATTCTCATTGGTCGTGCACTTCTTGTGGAGTCGATGGTATGGTCTGAAGCTCTAGTTCCACGAACCTTTGTTGAAGTTGCTAAATAACTTCAGTCAACTTCATCACTTGACGCTCTATGGGATCTTAGGCCTTCTTCTCTAAGTCGGTCACAGAGAGAAATTCTCTGTTGACTACTTCTTCAATTCCAATCTGCTTTGTGAGCAGCTTCTCTTTCTCTTTTTGGACCTTCGCTCGGTCTTCTTCAAATTTTTCTTGGCGAGCATTCTTCTCTTGTTGCGTTGCTTGATGTTGCTCAATAATTTCTTCCTGTACCTTCTTGGGGGCCTGGGTGGCCTGTGCTTTTTCTTCCTGAGCACGTCGAAGGCGTACTTTGACTGTATCAATAATCTTGTGGAGTTGGAGTGATTCATCTCCTTATTCTGTTGTTCCTTCTGGCAGAGGCGTAGTAGAGATTGCTCAGCTAGACTAGAGTGCCTGTTGTACTCCTTGGAGCGCGGTCTCAATCTGGCTATACATTTGTTCTTGCTTCGATTCCTTCTTCTCTATTATTTCCTTTGAAGCATCATTGACCACTGCAACAATTAAATCAAAGTCATCCAATGTGAGGGCAGTTCACATATTAGTTATAGGGGTTCTTGGTTTCTTTCTGGAGGAAGAATTCAGAGGTGAAACCTTCCTTTTCTTGGATGAGTCTACTTTGTCCCTGGGTGGCGGTACTTCGACTTGTTGTTGCTCAAATTCCGCACCTTCTTCATCTGGCGTAATGGAAGCCATCCTTACAGATCTGCTATCTATATCCTGAACCTCTTCAGGCTTCTTCGTCTCCTTTGTCTTCTTTGTTTTACTGGGCCTAGGTGTATCTTGCGCAACTTTTGGGCTATCGATGTTTGAAATTTTCGTGGGGTCTTCTGAAACAAGGAGGTTCGCCGACCACTCCTTGGTGATCTCTTCTAGGTCTTCTTCTACCAATTTATAGTAGGACTGGAGCTGTTCTTGGTGTTCATCAGCGCATGGGGTTAGGTATATAAAATGGCGGTTCACGCTGAACTTTATCAGAGTTCATAACCTCTGTAAAGTGTTCAAGGTTATGCGAGGTTCACTCCTTATGGCTTCTTTCAGTTGATTATAATATACGTGGAAAATGGAATTTGATTGCCATTGCTTGCTCATGTCATTCAAGTACCACAAGGTACTGAACTTCACAGCTAGTGGCTCAAAAGGGTCAAGGTCCGGGAAATTTGCTCCTTCTAGTAGCCCCCATGCAACAAAGGTGATGAGTATCAGGAACTAGCTAAAATGGAATTTGTGCCCCTGATCCTGAGCTTCTCTATAGTTAATCTCCATTTGATTCACCAGGTACTTCGCCCAGTTCATCTATAGTCCCTCTGCGCACTTTCCTGCGAGGTCAACTACAAAGCATGATACTTGTGTTGGTCGATTCTTATGTACCGGCTTCCCTACAATTAGTTGGCATGTGAGGCACACTGTGCCACTTTCAATAGAAGATACCTTGTAGCCTCTCGCACCTTTCTCAACATCGCCATAGGCCTCTTTTATCTTCTGCGTAAGAGCGCGGTCTATGGTCTTTCCAGGATAGTACTCATGGGGATCAGGTCACTGCATGATAAGCCCAGTGATCCTATTGATCAACGCCGGATCAACAATTATGTGGAGTTCTAACCACAGGTATCCTCTGTGGTAAATTGCTAGCAGTAACTTTACACAAGCATTCACCTCCTGGTGTCTGTCAAAGTGCGGTATTTTCATAACATTTAGCAAAGTAGATTGTGCGAGGTTCATCGTCCATTGCTGTGGGATGAGCTTCGAGTTCTTTCCCTTAGTTCACGTCAAGTACTTATATGGGGCAAGCATGCTATAAACTTTACAGTCCCCTAGGTTGAAGTCGCAAAACTTCAACGCTGTAACCTTGTCTTGATCTATGCGGTAGGTGCGTACTCCCTTCGGTAAATATGCAGTTACTAGGGTATATTCAAAATCTCCAGGGACACTGTCCCTGTTGATCTCACCGCTCAGAGGGGGTATGTAAGCTAGTAGAATGGATGGCACTAACTTTGTGTTGGTTATGTCATCCTTATGCTTAGTTCTCATCTCTGTGGCGGCTTGAGATGTTCCAGCTCGAGCAGTCGACGGGGAGGCTTGCACTCCTCTTGTCGATGAGGCTTGGACTCTTGTGGACTTCATTAAATTGAGAAGGACTTCTATGATGGATTCCTCAAGCACGGTGAGATCGTTAGACATACGCACTCAGGAAGATAAGCGGGGTCATGATGATCTCAAAACACTGCACTAGGGTGAACGATTTTCTTGCAATGATCACTGTATACAATTACAAGTTCTGCAGGCTTCGATTTTTCAGTTGGCAAAAGTGTTCTTCGTGCATGGCGCGATGAGCTAAATAGGAAATTCATCAACGGTCTAGTTGCAATGGGTATGAAGCTTTTGTGAACGTTGATTCATCCGTTATGGCACGGTCCAATGGTCTGGTGGTAATCCTTTAATGATTTTATGTCCGTTCGGGGTGAAAGTCGAACGAGTATATCGGTCCAATGACTATATTGCTGCGCCATGGTGAAGTGCTAGATGTCATTATTCTGATATCTCGACAAAGCTCAATTCTTGTGATTTTTCCTTCTACGAAGTTTCCTTTGGAACCTTTTGTATTTTTTTTTATCTTGGCTCTCTTCTTACTTAGCTTCCTAGCCTTCTTCCCAGTGAGCTTCGTCTCGGTCATCCTTTTTCCATTATGAGTCTTATCTTCTCTCAACATAGTCACTTCATGCTACTGAGGTTCTTTCTTCAGATCCAAGGGTAATACTCCTTCATCATATGGATTAGGTATTTCGGTCTTATGTGGTTCCTCTAACGCTCTTATAGCTTCGACATCCAGGTCCCTGGTGTTCAATAGCTGAGATCTGTTCTCTTGTTCTTCCATCAAGTAGGCAATCCTTCTAGTCATAAATTCCGTGAGTTCTTGCTTCTTTTGTTCTAGGGCTTCCTTTTCTTCTTTTCTCTGGATTTGGTCTTTTTCAATCTAGATATTGCCTAACAAATATGGAAATTGGGCACAGTCCTCAATAAATCTAATTATTTCAAACTCTTCCTTTGTCGAAGCTCCATGGGTACTCATAGCTATCTGGGTAATTCTGCCACATAGGGTTACCATTTTTCCTTTAAACAACCCTATTCTTCCTAGTGAAGGAACCATAACAGGCCTTCCTAGGGTTTCCCAAGTACTTTATTTCATAATGTTCATCTGTGTTCCCTCATCTAGAGCACATTCAATGTCGAAGTCTCCTATTCTTACTTCGATTTTCTCCTTTTCTTTGAAGATATTTGACAAATTGGCATCTTTATGTTCATCCAGGGTTTCTTTCATTTTCAGTAACATAATGTCTGATTCATTCTAGGGTTCTTCTATAATCTTAGTCTTTTGACCTTGCTCCATATTCATCTTTTCAAGTCTAGTAATCATTCTAGGGAAATCCAGTACTTCATGGTCCATAGCCTTACACTATAGGCAACTAGGGTTTCTCCCAGGGCATTCCTTAGCAAGATGTCCTGGTCTTCTGCAACTGTAACAAAGAGTTAATCAACTTTTTCTCTTCCATGATCCCCAACTTTTCTTGTACTGCGCACTAGGATCATGATGGCTAGCCTGCAAAAATTTATTTCTAGGATCCTGCATCCATTGGTTATTCCAAAAATTATTTCTATGCATAGGTATAACATATCTTTCATTATTCTTATCAGATCTATTCATATCAAACATTCTTTCATCTTACAATGCCCTAGTTTTCAATCTAGGACAAAATCTATCAAGCATACCTAAATCCTTACTTTAGAAACAAAAAATTTCACTTCTTTTACTTCTATATATTACAATGCTTCCAGATCTAAGAACTTTAAACTATCATTAACTTTATCATAGCATAGAGCTTACAGATCTTACCTCTTTCTGTATATCTGACTTAGAAACTTCCACTTTAACCTTTCTTAGAGCGCAAAGCATTCAGATCTGACTTATTTTCTTCAGATCTGTCCTTCCTTCTTCAACACAGATCTTTTCGGATCAAGTGGATCACTGCGCACTAGGGCACAGGTACATGCACAGAGATTTTACAATTTCAGGATGAACTTTCTGCACAAATCTTCTTCTTCCTCAGTACCCAACAATCACTGTTTCAAGTCTCGACAATGGAACCATTTGTTGGCACAGGGCTAGACCCAGGGTTCAATGCTTCAACAATGCACCAAAAAAACCCTAACTATCGTCACTTTCGACAACACCTGCAAAGCAGATGAAGTATCACCTGAGGTAGAGGCAGGGGTGGTTGCAAGACTCAGGTGTTTGCAACCTTAGCTGGGACACAGATATGTGATTCTAACACTTAGCAAACACTTTAGCATAAATCATTCATCAATATTTAACCCTCATGGCACTCCACAGATGGCGCAGAGCACTACAGCATTCACTTAGATCTAGGTTAAGTTAGCGCTTAACAAAATCAAAATAGGTCTAGCACTCAACACTTTCATATATGTCAGATCTACATCCATACATCTAAGAAGCACAAAGCAAAGTATATCTATCTAAGTATATCATAGCAAAGCACATAGCATAATCATACCGAAGAACAACACATGGGAAGAGACAAACACATTAGGTCGAGGCATCGAGCACACACACAGGTTTACCATGGTTCACCCCCACCCTGGGGCTACGTCCACAAAGTCTTCTTCTTCTTTATTAGCTTTGGTCAATTTGATTACAACACAGAGCTCAAACTTGTACTCCACATAGGACAGGATATCTGCGCGCACCTCGCTAGATCCTCCTTCCCCAAGTAGATCTAGCACATAGCCTTCTTACAATCCATGCACTCGGCACTTATAGCACTTGCACTCAGCTCTGCAAGTCGGTCACATAGTATACACAAAGCCTTTTCTAGCACTTATCTTATCGACCTCTCTTACATTACCTAGCTACTTATTTATACTTTACAAAATAGGCCTAAATATGGGTAAACCCATGGGCCGACATCCCATACCCATTACATTATCCCCAAAAACCCAAAAAGGACCCAAGAAAGGGGTCTAGCTTCCATGATTTCCACTTCGCATTGCGCTCCATCTTTGACAAGCTACCGAAGTTCCAAAAATGGTCAAATATGACCAAGTGTTTCCTCAAACTTGGTCAAGGGCCAACAATGATTGAT
>JASDQU010373478.1:170923-201454 GCA_032191745.1 Picea mariana
ATTCTCTTTCAGTTGACACTTCAGTTTGACTAGTTGAGTTGAGTTTAGATGTTGCATTGGTTTTGTCACCATGAAACATTGGGAACATCACCAAATAACTACTCTTTGTTCAGTTAGTTAAATAAAGACTAGTTGACTAGTTAACTCATCTAGGTGGCATTTCACTCCCGTAACTGCCTGAGAGATTAGACTAGGTGGCAGTTCACTCCCGTAACTGTTGGTGTGTGTCCAGATCAATCTAGACCACCACTATGGCTCATTAGTTACTCATGTATCCTATATCTATTGTAAATTATTCACTCTTTGAGTGTGAAATACAATTAATGAAAATTCTTCCAATCTTTCTATCTAGCTTCTCCTTTCTCAATTTCTCTCTGCAAAAGTGTGTAGTATTTTCTAGCTATATCTATTCTGTGCACATTCAACACATTTACATATGCTACTTGGTTAACTATCATTTGACCATCCTAGCAGTATTTATAAGCTTACAGACCAAGGGATTGACCACAGGAGGGTCGAACCACTTCTAATTTCGGAAAAATACAATAAATGATGCCCTAACTGACAAAACGGAGCGAGCCAATAATCACCCTCTTTGGACAACTAAAACTGAGTTTTCTGGAGTTCAGTAGATGGAGGGGGCAAGGATAAACAAAACCCATGTTCCCGATTCACCCAACATTGGTCGCCAAATCCATAACCGCCAACTCGCCTTCCATTTATGTGCAATACAGAGTGCTAGACAGAGTGTCGAATCAAGTGCCAAAACTAGAAACATAGTGCGTTTTTTCCTTGTAACACCAAAAAACGTGAATTAGCTCTTAGAAATCATAAAGCATGATGAATTATACTTGAATCAATCATTAAATATGAATTACACATACGTTATGGCGATCATACCATTTTATCATGAAATTCTTCAAAAAGCTCCTTTCAAGGATGAAAAACACATATGTACATGTGGCAAAAATGTATAATAACCGTAAAAAAAAAGGATCATATCTCGGGACCAACAATATTGTTTCTAAATATGCAATTAGTGGCATTTAATTCTAACAACTCATTGTGCAGGAACTATATAGATTGTCATTGATGGGAGAAAGGCTCGAGGAGATCTCCTATTAATACACATTAAACAAAGATTTGTGGAGAGTTATATTATCCCTTCTGAGTGTTGATTTCAAAATCATGAAATGTCGTTCACACGTCATTGACTTGGCACGTTCACAAAACCTCCAATCCTTAATTGCTCTTTTCCATACCCACCACCTTCGCACTTCTAAATATGCAATAAGTAAGCTTTACTGCCAACAGTTCATCATGCAGCACCCATACATATTGCCATTAATCAACGAAAGGCTCGAGGAAATTTCCCATTCATAAGCATTTAACCAAGATTTTGTGGAGAGTTATATTATCGGCTCCAACTATTCATTTCAACCATTGTCTGGAGTAAACCAACGTTCTCATAAACCTATGGCATCAACTCGACAACAATTCTATGGAGATACAATGAACATATTCGGGTGAGAGGATCAGAACTTCCAGTGGTTGAGGGCATATTCTTATTACTCAACCCCTGTCGCCTAGAACGAAGTAATTTGGACCTCTGGGATTGCTCGTGTAGGTTGTGTCCCTGAAGTTTTTGATTGTAAGGAGTCGGTCTCTTGGTGCACCGATAAATTTATTTTAGACAAAATAATTATTCCACTGCGGGACCACTCTTCTGTTTCTTTGTCACCTCAGGTCTTCCGCCAGATGTTAATATTTCCAGAGCCAACATTGATGTTCAAAGGAGAAGATTCCAAATAGTTCCTAGCAAAGCATAATAACATGTTGGACCTCTTGCCCAATTTATTGGAAGACCCGATGGTAGTTCTCGAAGATATCACAAGCTTGCAGGTTAGTTCATTTAGAAATCCATTCTGCAAAATTGCATGGTTGTTTACAAGAATAACGGGACATGATTCCACAACAGCTATTTCTCAGATGGGTCTTTATATTTTTTATTTCACAGTCAAAGAACAAGCCATTTTTTATTGGGGCAAGCTAATTTCCCATGAAATCTATTCCCAATTGTCAAGATTCAAAAGGGAAAATAAATTTTATATGTCATCCTACTTACTTTTTGCGATAGCACATTGCTACCAGTTTCCAAAATTGTCTCTGTCCAAGAATGTCAACTGGGAATTTGACCCAGTAACGTTATGGTACCAGGCCTTGTGGAAGCACAAGGCCTCCCACTATTTTTATGAGGTTTTTAATGGCTTCGTGTCTGTTTTCAAAGTTTTGTTGTTAGGAGAAGATGCTCCCCGCATATATGAACATGCAACCAGTTTTTTGGACAGGAAGGGGACACTTGAACATTTGGATAATTACACTGTGATAAGGATTTTTGGCTCCAGGGAAAAACCTGCTCTCCTTCCATGTCACATTACGGACATAATGTTGGTTATACAATTAACATGACAATACAACTACTGGTTGCATCTATTCCAAGAGAAGAGAAAAAAACAGTTCATTCCTCTGCCTTAGAAAGTCGGGGACTTCGTGTTGGAGAACATCAACAAAATTGATGAATTCGCAACCCATTATAGCAACTTGAACCTAAGATATGTTGAAATCTTAAGAGGGTTCGACCCCAATAATTTTTTTTTCAACATTTACAAACACTTGGCTTCAACAATTGTTTTTTCAAAAAACACCTGACTGAAAATAGAGACACTAGCGACAACGCTCCTGCTTATGATACCGATGACCTAGACACATTGCAAAGCAACACTAAATTGTACATGCAACAGGGAAAAGGCCCTGGTGAGAAGAGTGTTCAATTGGCGAATAACAGTCCCAAAAGTATGACATCCCGGAGCATCGCTCCAACGGCCCACCACAACAACAAAGCAACTCAGAGTTATTCAAACGGAGGAGGAGATAACGACCCTCCTCACTCTAAAATTGATAGTTCTCACAAGCTTCCAGTAGACAAGAAGAGAAAAAAAATTGTGGGATAGGCGGAAAAGCTTGAAATTCATAGTGAGAACGTGGAACTTGATCCTGATCTGGATAGTGTACTCCACTACCTTAATCATCCTAGAGATGCGATCCAGCATAGTCATTCGATGGACATATCTGATATCAAAAATTTTGACGAAGATGAATCCTTCGTGTTCCAGAGCGCTGTTTTTGACAATCAGTCCAAAAAATTGATTATTGAAAAAAAAATGTAAAAAATAAGAAAGGAAAATATCGTTCAGAGGTTAACCATGCGAACATGCGGTCGTCCCAAGTCTGTCAACTTCACATAGTGACCGGAGATGCACTTCATAATTCCATTGGAGGCATCGAGGCTGAGAATGCTAGACTGAAGGACCGGGTCAAGGAATTGGAAGAGGCTTTGATTCCTATGCCATTTCTTGCCAATCCTTTGGCAAGCATGCCTTCCACCCCTCTAGCCAAGTTAAAAGTATCCTCCATCCTCCTCGCATAGTGTAGAGGATATGTGGAGAATAATATCAAGAAAATAATGGAACTAGTTACTGAGGCATGGGAAACATCACAAACCATGACTTCCCTTGGAACCAGGGCACATAATTTGCTCGAACATTTGCAGGCGGAGTTAAAAGATGAAGAAAATTTCTATTTAAACACAGTCCTTCCTTTTGGCACCATTGTCAACAACATGACAGGATCAAGAAGAAGACAAGAAGATCTTCCATCCAAAAATCGGATTGGTCAATTAAATGCATGCCGGAAAGAAAAAATGAAGAACCTGCATCACATTGTTCAGTCATGTGAAAAATCCATATCAAAGAAAGAAAAATTATCCATAAAGTTGTCCAGAATAAACTTAGTCGGAAGGACCAACGAGTTCTAAGACGCCAACTTAATCGTCAACTCCTTGCCCTTAACTAGGCAAGACTTTGATAAACATGTTGATATGTTTAAGGCATTGTCTTTGGAAAAGTTTTACAACATTCTTGAATATGGTCAAGATCACGTTGATGACTGGATAGTCAACTATTCAATACAGAATGAGGAAATTGATCAGGCATTGCATAATCTTTCTATCGACTTCGGGGAATTAGAAAAGGAATTTTTCAACATAAAAATCCAGAATGAGATCAACGTCAACCCAATGAGAAGCTACATTGAAGAATGGCTCGAAAGGGAATTGAAGTTGGCCGCCGACGAAAGGCAATAGGCAGTTTTTACGATTTCAGCAGTCATTGACGACATCAATGAAAAGGCATCAACAAGCAAATAGCAAAAGGGGTCATATGTACCATCATTGTAAGTCTATTGATTGCATCCTACTTTGTTTATCAACCCAATTATTCCACTTTTTTAAATAGAAATTTCTAGCCAAAGACCAATACCTTTCAATTTATTTTTTTCAGGTATTGCACTCTATCGTCTCCCACTTCTTCTTTCTACAGTCTTGTTTCTTGTACATATTTCTCTTATGGTCTGCAGGAGCCCCAATCCCAGTCTATATGACAAACACATTGAAATTTCCAGGAATATGTAACCTACTTTTATTTTTTGATATATTTCAAATAAAATTGTTTTTTTTATCTCATTTGATATTTATGTCCTCATACATTTTTATGTTTCACTAGTCTATATGACAAATGAATTTAAATTTCCAGGAACATGTAACTTTTTTAATATATTTCAAACTAAACTGTTTTTTTTATCTCCTTTCATATTTGTGTCGTCATAAATTTTTCTCTTCCACTATGAACAAATTGTATTTTGTTATATACTTTCAAAAACTAAATGGGGCTCTAGAGGCCACGTGTCATTTAATACATGAATACCACCTGTGCTTCATGTTGCTTGCCACATCTTTGCTGCAGTTTCCATTTGCCTCTGGTACTTTTTCCTATCCCAATTCAACCTAATAGGGACTACGCTACCACACAACCTTGTTTTTCATGTGACGTGTTGCATTTCTCAAAATATTTCTTCATGTGATAAAGAAAAATTTCAAAGTCGAGCTTCCATCTTCTTCTATAGTGGGAATTTTTTTATCTTTGTGATATGCTGTGAGTTCAAAGTTTATTTCCATGCAATATGTCACAGGATTTTTTTTTTGTCTTTGCAACATGCCTCTTCGACACACCAAATGCACATGATAAAGTTTTCAATATGTGAAATACATCACCCAAAAAAAATTGTGTAACATATCACACAGTGCCAAAAGTTCCTCCATCGAGATATTGCATCATAAACCATTCTTTTGCATGTGAAATGATGACTATGTGATTGATGTGGCCACTATCCATTAAAAAAAACACACACACACAATGAAACAATTTATTTTGGTAATATAACCCTTGATAACCTTCACTATGCACTCAATTTTGTTTCCCATCTTGTGCTCCCCACCTCACCAAAGAAGCCGACACCCATGCTCCATGTCAACATACAACACTAGCCACCTCATTAGAGACTCCATTATGACATGACATGTAAGCATTGAAATTACCCCTGGAACATATGTCCAAGCCCACACAAAACCATTACCTGGATAACTACACATGCCCTTACAATTTGGTCGATTATGGATGGACTCACCCTTTCCAAGAGTAAAAAACATTCAATAAAACATCTTTATGTTACGAACTTGATGATCTTGTTTTCATTCACTATTGTTAATACAAAGAAATTCCTCTAAGTGTTTTTTCTTTAATCTCCTCACACGATTCAAGAAATCCCTTCAACCCAAAACTAATTCAAAGCAGGATAGTTGTGCATCAATAAAAAATTTAAATTTTTCAGGAGAGACTACTCAATTACTTATCATGATTAAATTTTTTTGAAGAGACTACTCAATTACTTATCATGATACCATCAGACAACCATTTTAAAAGATAAGATACCCTCTTGAATTGACATTCCTCTCATATAGGCATACGTATTCTTTGAAGATACTAACCATGCTAACATCCTATTTTATTGATATGAGTGGATTGGAATAACCATGGCACACTAGAAAAGAATAAGTGGCAGGGAGACCATTATTGAAGTTAGCTCAGACATATAATGGGAAGAAGTAGGGCCTAGCACCTCTAGCTCCATTTACAGTGACACCTCCTGCATCGTGGATACTAGCATGGAATATCAATGTGGTGAAATTTACCAGATGTTTTACCGAGATTCCTATCTAGAGTTACCAGATGATAATTGAGATTTGTGTGTCTACCAAGCTCTAAAAATGTCCAAAGTCTATTTCTTGGATCGTTCGTCAAAATAACGTTGACAATAAGATGATAAAAGGTGCTCAACGGAAAGAGCTATCATCATTCCAGATCTCAGTTCTACATGCATGCCACATGCATGCCATAAGCTTCCTACCAAAGAGATGTAAATTATAGATGAATGGATACTTCAATGTTCTCTAGATTACAGAGAATCAATAAAAATTGGTGGGTCCTAGGGGTAAGTTTTAGATCAAGATTTGAATATTATCCCACTTATACGTTCAAAACCCTTTACGGGCTTGTTGTATCCCTTCAGTGCATATTTTATGGAGAATTATATGCTTCAAATTCAAAGAATCTTAGGTTCCTATGCTGCATATGATCAAAACTACTAGTCACATATTTCACTGGGCCACTACCCTCTCCACCACCCTTGAAGAGACCATATCAACAAAAAAACGTGTAGCACCAAGGAAGAATCCACATTTTCACATCTCATCCTACCTATTGGATATCATCTACTTTGTACATGCTTACCTAGAAATGGGTTGGAATTAGAAATTGAGTGACCTCCTTATCCATGTCTATTTCCATGATCCGTGGGATCATAAATATAATGTGCACTATCCTAAAATTTGTGACCATTTCTTAATTCCATTGTTCCAATTGTTATTTTATGCCCTAACACCATGCATGTTAGAGAAGACGATGGAAGATATAGGTAAAAATGGAGATTGGTGTGTACTCGAAAATGGGACCTATATCGGGAACTTTAGATCAACATTGGATCAACCAAACTGGCACACCTATTTCCCAAATTTGTGCCTAACAAACTGGTCTTGCAAGAGGAAACATACCAAACCCTTGTGCGTGGGGTGGGGGTTACTTCTCTCGAGACAATAATCTTACATGGCCACCACTACCATTATACATGGGATCCTACAATTTTGAGAACACAAAGGAGGCACAGGCTAAGGAAGGCATTTTGGTAACATTTCATTTCAGGGAAGAAAGATTCCACAACATGATCCCCTAAAGTTTGTCAACAAACACTTTCAACTCTGCAAGTATATGTGGCCTTATGAATATGAAGCATGTTAGAATGAGGATATATACAGAAGGGCACATAATTATGATGAATTTATTTTTAGGATGGGAGGCAACTCTAAGTCTAAGAAAAAATCAAAGATGAAGAAAGAAAAGGAAACTAGAGAAGTAGAAGCTAGAGAAAGAGTTGAAGAAGAAGTTGCAGCTGAATCAACAACAAAAAAATAAAGGTTGGATAAGGAGGATAAATCACTCTAACATAATAAATAAGTAGATGAAGAAATTGCAATAGAAAAAGTAGAGAAGAATAAGAAGGAAGAGGAGGAACAAGAACAAATGAGAATCTAAGAAGAGCAAGAGGCAAAGCTCAAACAAGAAGAAGAAGAAAGGAAAAATAAAAAAGAGGAGGAAAAAAAAGATTGGGAGGAATCCTAGTATGTTGATCCCATGTATATCAACCCACTTGAAACTTCTAGCACACAATTGACTGGAGGCCATTTCCCTCTAGGAGAACTAGGAATGGGTGGATTTATGCTCTCTAAATCTAGAAGAGTGGCGAACCTCAATTCATTTATATTTGACAGGGCTCAAGGGAAAATTGTACAACAAATTATGAAGACACTACCCATTTTGGGTGTTCCACCAGTGGCAGTAACCACATAAACATCAATAGTCCCAAACATAAGTCAATATCTTATAGATATAGCCTCCAATGGTGTAGCATTTACACATTCCATGGAGAAAAATACCAGAGACTTCATCAAAGATGTATAAGAATACAAGGCCCAAAGCACAATCCCAAAGGAAGAAAATAGATGTTACAAGTAGGCACGAGCCATTCTCACAGAATACAAGGCATGCACTAGTGAAGTACATGAAGAATTCAACAATATTTTAAACAAAGTATAGGCTTGTTTATAATAATTCCAGGATGTAGATGCTCAATTTTTGTTATTATTTTATTATATTAAGAAGAAGAAAAAGGAGATGATCGGGGTTCACATAGGCATTGATGATCTAAATATATGACCACAAGAACCTTCAGAAGCACCCCTTGAAGTCCCAAGGATGATTGAAAATGATCACAAGTTGAACTATGCAACAATTGCAAGGGCCCAAAGGATTGGAAACAAGATTAAGAAAGACATACCATACTCCATTGGCGCCTACAAGTGGCTTCATTCTATGGTAGAAAAATTTATTAAAAAATGCACACTGACCAAAGTAAGGGATCTGGGAAATCCAAGGCCAACACAACAAGCCTTTGTAGAATTAGAAGAGGGTATGAATTCTAGGGAAATCTCTGTATGAATTACTCAAAGGGTAACCAAAACATTTCTCAAAGAACATATTGTTATACCATTAAGAGAACATCAATTGATAAAATCTTATTTGGTTGCATTGAAAAGGGACATGAAGACCATAACTCATAATGCAACCGACTATATAGTCACATTAGAAAATTTATTGTTTACAAGAATTGTAATGATCTCCTCTTACCATGACATTTGGACCTCCTATCTATTGGGAGGAGAATAAATTGCATTTCCAATTTTTTAATGTATTGTGTAAAATAGAACAAGACAAAACCAAGTAATTGAAAATTTATAATTTCCATTGGGAAGTCAAGAAGCCCCAAGAAGCAATTGCAATGTGGGTGAAAAAATATTCAAGAGCACCCATGAGAAAGGGATCTTACTCTTTGTAAATTTTGGAACTATTTATGGATCTAATGAGAAGAATCCCTAAGGGACATTTTGGAGGGAAACAATCTAGTGTATGTCATCTATATGTTATGAACTACTTCCAGTATATGTATTGTCATCTTCTCTACTACAAGGTTATGTTGCTCATTTGATAGCGTGTTCTTCTATGAATGTTGTAGCTTTGCTTCCTTTTTTCTTTTCCAACAATCTTGTTATAAGATTATAAACGAATGGTGTTGAATGAGTTTGTTGTTTCAAACTAATTTGTGCACATGTTTTACTCATGAATTACTAGTATCTATTTTCTTTAACAATTAATTGTTTTGGAGTGCAAGTAGGGATTGGTGTTTCACTATCTATTTATTTTTGTTAGTTCTCTCCTATATAGGATAGGTCAAAGTAGGTTTACTTTCAACATTTAGATTTATCTCATTTTTCACTCTGAAGTTTGCATTTCAATCTCTCCACATTCATTCATATCTGATCTACAAGCTATCATGGATATTCCATTGGAACAATTCGTCACAACAAATCTGATAAATTAAACTGAAATCTACACTATGAATTTTAAATTCCTTTAGATTCTAGAATATTTAGTTACATATTTTTTGCTTATGCATGAAATATATAAAATTTGGAAAATGGGGAGAAGAAAGATACAATCACACACCATCCAAAAAATAACAAAAATATTTTCTCTGGGAAACCCTTACAGGAGAAAACCCAACTAGAAGGTGAGGCTGTTTTGCTCTCTTTTCTCTGGTATGGAAAAATGAAAGTACAAAGGAGAAGGAACTATTTATGGAGTTATCTGAGACTCGTGGCCTGTTAGGATGTGAAAGAACATTAACCCCCTTTGTTATTCTCTATAATTTCCCACTCCTGGTTGTTCTTCTAAGCTATGGAACAAAATACAATAACATAGTATGTAACCCCTTCTCCTCCTAGCGATCCAATATTTAGCATAACCCGATAGGCATATAGGGGTAGGTTTTTTGACTTCCTCAACCCTCAATTGTGATAAGGTTTGGGACCTTCTAGAATGTTCTTAGAAAATCCACTACGTGGCTATCCCCACATGTCTAAGTAATGGAGGTTGACGTGGCATCCACTCACACCATGGTGATCAATACGGTAGGTCAACTTGCGGGAGGCATAAATTTCACATACGAACTCTGATTGAGGCAATTCTTGCACCATTGGAAGGGTATCGATGTGTAGAATATATAATTCTCCTTCAAAGGAAGGCTTGGACCAAAAAACATGTCATTTTATGCCTCAAAATGGCTATGGAATATTTTATACTGTTCTTTGGATCAAAATTTCTAAATTTGGACCAGTCGCCAAAATGGACCTGCAAGCTAATTCCTCCAAAATTTCCATGCCAAAAGTACTGATATAGATGAAAAATAATATAATGATCCAATCCAAATCAATAGATAACAATGGTTTTCAGGCCAAAATTTGGATGGGTCTCATACACCAAACAATGTTAGGTATGATTGGGACTTCACATTGGGGAGTACCCTTATCTACTGAAGGGAATTTTTCCTACATCAATAGATTTTGGTACTAGAAGGAGGGATAACTAAGTTGTGTTTCTTGTATAAATACCTAATATTCACATGGAAAAATCTTTGATCATACAAATCGTGACCTGTGACCTCACTTTTCCCCTAACATATGTGATAATCTTGAAGTAGAAATCCCTTCTGAAGGTGCTTCTCCTATTTTGGGAACCTTGTTTTCCAAAACCCTATGTTTAAAAACACTGATTCACCCACTGAGCCATTATACATTTTCCCTAATATTGAAGTAAACATTTTCCATCATATTAATCACACTTTAGCAAAGAAAATCATTGAGATCCATGTATCACCTTTGTTTCCTAGGTGATGCTCTACTTGACGATCTAAAACTCCTACAACAATTTTGGTAGATTTTATTAAATATTTAGTCAAATTTTATCTCCAGAAGATTCCCTAGTCCTTAAACCAAATACCACCTACTCCTATGGATTCACCTCACTCTTCTTCCTTTGAATCAAAACTAAACGAGAATACCATAGAAATTTTGCATCTAATGTCTAGCAATCAAAACCATATTCCTACATGGATGTCCTAGGGACCCTTGAAATTAGCAGGACCCTTGCATGACTTACCCAAGTATCCTAAGAGACTCTTAACCAAATTTTATCTTGAAAAGTCATGCATCCATAAGGACCATATTAAGAACTTTTACCTTTATGCAAGGCTCATGAATGTGGAACATGAGGATGTAGTATGTGGACTCTTTCCTTACACTTTCAAAAACAAAGCTTCTACATGGTATTGGAACTTACCAATTGGATCTATTAGGAATTGGGATGCTTTTGAAAGAGATTTCCTCAACAAATTTCGAGAAAAGAAAACTCTTGCAACCCTTCTTAGAGAATTGATTTCCATCAACATGGAAAAGAAGGAAAAGAGTAAAGATTTCAATCAATGTTTCACAACCATCCTTAATAAATTCCATGTTGATGCTCAACCTGTTGAATCATTGGTTGTAGAATACTACATCTCTTCCTTACAACTCCCATTGTTATGTTTGTCAAGAGAGTTGGAAAAATTACGCTTGTAGAAATTTTTGAGGAATCCAAGAATGTGGGAAAGGAAATGCTCTCTTTAGGTGAAAATACAAGGGGGGAGGGATAAAACAAAGTTGTTGGAAGAAACCTTTGATATTAACAAAACCCACAGAAAAGGAACCAACTGATTTGGAATGTGTACTGAAGTTGGTAAATAAATTGTCCAATGAGGTTGTAGACCTGAAAAATAATTATGATGAAGGTCCTCACATCATAAGCCTTTTCGACCCTTCCAAAAGAAAACCAATAACTAGCCCAAACAATCAAAGGTTTAAAAACTTAATTTAAACTTGGATGAGTTTGAGATGGATGATTTCTCCTCTTATCATCAAACGAATCATTCATAGAAGACTTGTCCCCAATGGATAAAATTCTATGACTCTAGTCATTAATAAGATGAAGTAGAAGAAATACTTGAAGAAGGAGATACCACCAAGGAATTTGCTATGTTCCTTTGAGATTGTTCAATATATTTTGAAAGTGAACTAGTAGGGGAAATATCTATGGGATATTTACAAGCTACTCATATTGCTCCCAAGAGTTACAACTTGAGGAATAAAGGATCCATGTCTAACATGACTCTTTGTGCTAGAACAACCACCACTCCTAGGAAGGTCATTCCACACACCACAACACAAAAATAGACTTCATCTCATCCCAAGTCTACACCTAACACTCCCAAACCAAGAAAAACACTAGGCAATACAAATACATATTCAATGGAATGCAATGTCCTAGAGGATATGAAAAAATAAAATCGAATGTTTCCTTGTATAAAGTATGTTCTCTCCCACAACAAAGAGATTTGCGATATGTCTCTTCGACACACCTTATGCACGAAACAATTTTTTCGAGATGTGTGACACATCACATAAAAACATTCATGCAACATATCGCACATTGCTAAAATTTCCTCCCTCACAACATCTCATCACAAACAATTTTTTGGATGTGAAATGATGACCATGTGATTGATATGACCATTGTCCATTAAAAAAAAAACACAACGAAATGATCACTTTTGGAAATATAAACCCCAATTACCTTCACTATGGACTCATATTTTTTTCCCATATTGTGCTTGCCACCTCACCAAAGAAGCCAACACTCGTTCTCCACATCAACATATGACACCAACCACCACATCATGACAAGAAAAGAAGCATTGGAATAACCCCTGGAATTGTTTTTACTCACAATTGTTTTCAAAGGCAAAATAAAAAAGGGGGAAGGAAAAGGTTTATTTTTTGAACTAGAATGGTAAAAGGAAAATGAAATTAGCCAGGATATCTTATTTGGCATATACATCCAAGCCCACACAAAACCATTACCTAGATAACTACACATTCCCTTATGTAGGAAATGTTATATTCTTTGCAGTGGAAATTTAGTCAATCAATTGTTAGTTAAGGATGATCAGTTGGGGGATGGGTCTACTAATGTGTAATTCAAGTCGATGGTTGATGAATGGTTGAAAGGTGGTTGATAGGATGACCTGATTGGGGTTTGAATGGATAGTCAACTATTATCTTATTTGTAGTCGATTGGTTTGTAACTGAATGGTGGTCAAAACTTGTAATAGAATCTCGAGATTTACAAGATTACAACCAATCATATTCATGGATCTATAACCCATTTGGTCACCACGAATTAGGCTTTTACATGTTGTATATGCATATAAATAGTGCATTATGTAATAATGTATGATGTTGTTGTAAACTCTCAGTTTTAGAGAGAATGTTGCAATTGTGCCTTGTAAGAGCTCATTGGTCATGAATATGTAAGCCAGATTGGTTTTAGGGTTGTTCTTGTGGTAAAGAAAGAGAATAGGATGATGAATTGTGTCTTAGGTGTGGACCAAGGTTTGTCATGTAACTCTTTATTCACTGAATGAATAAGACAACAAGGAGCGAGAACCACTCAAGCATTGTTGGTTTTCTTGGTTAAGGGTTTCCAGAGTAAATCCCTATGTACTATGTGTGTTTTCCATTGGTTACTTCCTATATAAGTTTGTATTCTCTCTCCTATTTTTTTTATTTATTTATTTACATTTGGTATCAGAGAAAGGTTGAGAAGATCTTGGACCTGATCTAAACCTAGGTCCAATGAGAGTTTTAAAGCAACAATTTTTTTCTAGAAAGAACGACAAGTAGTTATAGGATTGAGATTGAAAAGTTCAATAGCTATAATTTCGAGTTGTGGAAGCTTAAAATGTAGGATCTCCTTATAGACCAAGACCAATGGGTTTTTGTGGATCTTGGAACAATTTTCACGATCATGTCAAAGGACAAGTGGGAGAAATTCGACCTGAAGGAAAGGAGTACGATCTGACTTTGTCTTGTGGATTCTGTATTGATGAATGTATTGAGAGAAGACATTGTAAAAAAAACTATGGGACAAATTGGGGAACTTGTACCAATCAAAATCCAAAGTAAACCAGTTGTTTCTTCAAAATAAATTGTACCTTCTGAGGATGAGTGATGGTATCTCAGTAGCAAAGAACTTAAATGCATTCAATATTGTGATAAGTCAATTATTGCTTGTGTATATTAAAATCACCAAGGAGGAGAAATGTATCAGTCTGTTGTGTTGTTTTCCAAATTCATGGGATAGCTTAGTCATGGCTATTGGGAGTAATTCAACCAAATTAACACTTGAATATGTGGTTGAATCTCTGCTATCAAAGGAAATGAGGATGGATAAAATGGAAGAATCGACCAAATATGCCTTGGTAGTGAGAGGTCGACCGATTGACAAATGAAAAGGTAAATTATCTAATAGAAATTCTAATTCAAGGGGCATATCTAAATCCCTAGTTCAGTCGATGAGAAGATGTTGTAAGTGTGGTAAATTTGAGCATTACAAAAGGGATTTCAAGTCAAAGGATGCTGAGAAAAGTCAAGGATCCAACAAGAATCAATCAAATGAAGGAAATACTTCTCCAAACAAAGTAGAGGATGTGTATTTGGTTACGATCAGTATCGAGTCAAATCATGATGTTTGGTTGATTGAATCAGTTGCATCTTTTCATATGACACCTCACAAGGAATGGTTATGTAAATATGATAATTATAAAGGAGGATATGTATTCTTGGGGGATAATTCGACAACTAAAATTGTTGTACAAGTTAGGTTCTGACTGATGTTAAAGGATGGGAGGAGTAGAACCCTTCCAGGTGTGCTACATATTCCAGGTTTGGAAAGAAATATAACATATGTCAGTAAAATAAGTGATGCAAATGTGCACACTGTATTTGAGAAGGATTCATGAAAAATGGTTAGAGGAGCGATGTGTTAGGACATAAATTTAACTGCAGAGGAGAACATATATGAGTGTAGTGGTGGTGTCTAAATAAACCATTGCAATGAAGCACGAGCATGCTCCATGAGAATGAAAAATATCTCTCCTGATGATGATATATTGATCATAAGGATCATCTATAAATAGGTTCTAGTCAAGGACCAAACCAACAATCTCGGGTGGATTTGATTGCACTTATCCATAAAACATGGATCTGGGATCCTATGTGGACATGGTCAACCATCAATTTAGTTGGTCTTTGAAAAAAATAACTGGCCATCCCACTTAATTGAAAATATGGTGTTTATGATGGAACCACATGTTCCAACACCCCCTCGTAAACTCAACTTGGAGGAAAAAAAATTCCACAGCTTTCCCCCCTGAATTTGTTATGACTGCAAAGTTGATCATAGATGGTACAACAACACTCTTGAAGAATTCTGATCACCATAAATGATGATCAAGGAAAAAAAAGGTATTCATCCATTGCAAAATTTGTTTTCGAAACACAATCGCAGTTGGTCAATCGACTAGACAACAAGACAACTCCATCCAGTCGACTAGACAAGATAGGCACCAAAAACAGTCTATGTATCCAGGTACAATTAGTAGAAGTACAACTCCCAATAAGAGAGTTGAACATGGTTTCATCGGTCTCAACAAATCCAAGTCGATTCAACAAGAAGTAGTCGAGTCAATAAGACAACACATCAGTTGGGTTACACATTAGCAAATTCAAGTACTCCCCCCCTTAAACACAATTGAGGGATCAAAGTATCAACAATATATATTTGTCAAAAACACCAATCGACTATCATCTCGGGTTGAATCTCAGTTGACCAATATTTGAATTTAACTCTAGTCATTTGTCATGTGTGTTTGAACCTTGGTGAACCACTCCAAAGCAATGAATAATGAATATGAACGCTACACGACTATACAGTCGATGAGACACAATGGTGGGAAATCCTCAAACATCTGGTTAGATGTGCCCATGACCACTCATCAATCCAACCACAGTCTATTGTGGGAATCTGTACTGGTCAACGTTTATGTCTTTCACATCTCTTCTACAAAGATCTGAAAGTATGATTTCTATTTCTTCAATGGTGAGGATGACGATATGACACAAATTTATGTGCTAGTTGATCAAAAGAATATGGCTAAGGTTTTGGTGTACTCTCAGGAGTAGAACAACCCAACATATCAACAACAAAGTCATCCATAACAATATTCTCATATTTTGGCGTGTAGGGAACAACCATATCATCAATTTGTTCAACACAATTAACATTGGATTTCTCTTTAGGAAAATACATATGAACTCCAATTGCAACAAATAAAACTTCCCTGGTTGCAGCAAGGCGAGGTGTAGGGAAGGAGACAATAATAAGATCATATCCAAGACCTGTTCTTGGTGATTTCATCTCAGATGTAATAGGAGCAACAATGACCTATCCATTCTTCCCAAGTCCTCCTCTGGTGTATCCCATCTTGTTGAGCAGTCAAGACCCTATACCTGTAGTGTTTTTTTCAAAGTTGGGAGAAGAAAAACAATCATTAGTCTTAATGCACAAATCAACAACATATTTCTTACAAAGAGCATCAGGGGGTGGAGAAGAAATGGGTGAGCCTGGCAGCTCAACAACATCATTCTTCTTCTTAGAATTATGCAATCGACGAACTTGTTCTTCAAAGTTATATTTGTAGTCCTGCAAGCCCTGAATAGTCTCATCCTTCGCAATCAGTTGCAACAATATGGCATCATAATATTCTCTTAATGCCTGATATTTTTCAAATAGACAGTTGTTATCTTCTTGAAGAGGAGCAAATTCTTCACGAAACACATCGACAGAGGCTTGTAAGTGGGAAACTTCATGAGTTAGTTGGGCATTTGTTTCCGTCAACTGGTTAATGTCCATGCCCAAGGTAGTATTTGTTGCATGAGGAACAAATTTCACTTATTTCTCCAAGTCTTCAAGAAGGTCATACTTGTCCTTAAATTCATCTATAAAAGTCTAGAAGAAGCTTTCCATGGTGTTTCCCATGAAAGTAACCCTCCTAGATTGCTCAACCATAATAGTTTGGAACATGTTTTCTTCAGTCTTCAATTGATTTTTCAGTTCTGCATTCTGTATCTTTAAGGAATCATTTTCTATATGATAAATATTTTTCACTTCCTTCTCAAGAACATTGATAAGATCTATTTTATTTCCAAAATCATCTACTAGATCATGAAAAATGTTTTCCATTGTCTATTCTAGGTGAAAATTTTTCCTAGATTTCTCATCAAATTGTTGTAGAAGGCTGGTTTGAAATATGGATGCCTAATCTTCCAGTTGGGTATGGGTTGTTTCCATCTCACTTCTCAATCATTGATTCTTATTTTGCAACTCGGAAACGAAATCCTGCAAGGCAGTGAATTCTATGTGAAATCGATTATGAGATTATTCCAAGGCAATGGCCTTTTTATCATGAATCTCCTACAATTTTTGAAGCATCGATACTTCATATTCATCAAGCATGCACATCATCAATGAAGGGAAAGAGCTAAGGGACAAAATCTGCAAAGAAAAGGGTGAAACAAGGAAGTGACAACAATAATAAGTCTATCTTCACCGATTGACATACATCAAGTGGGTTTTATTTGTATGCTACCTCCAATAATGGACCTCTATTTATCAAAGTAATGTAGAATTATTAATGAACATACCAATCATCTGTACTAGTCACGCGGATACGGTCGTCCATGCAAAGAAGTCACCAGGTCTCAACATGCACCTGCATAGGCCACCAATTGAAGGAACAAGAGATGGTTCAATGTCCACATTGGTCGGTTGACGATTCAAGTAGAAAACCCAAAAAATGACATATTTTTGTCAAGTAGTTGGGTCGAAGATATCCGCTAGGGCACTGGTTGAGTTGATTAATGGCTAGTCGAGAAAATCTATGGCTAGGAAAACTATAAGCTAGTCAAAAGGGATGTTGGGGGGATCAACAATACCATGTACTTGTCAAGTCAAGAAAAACCTCATGCAATTGAGTCGAGATAGAAAATCCATAGTCCACAATTTGATCTGTTGGTCTTGTCGATATAATCGTCTTGGTAATATTCAGTCGAATACAAAGAAGGAAGTCGACTTTAGTGGAAAGGATCACAAGTCAAATGTGTGGATAATCTCCTATGAATGATATAAGTAGGGTTGAGCCGATGAATTTTAATCCACATAAAGTCGTGGGAAATTTCTTTTCTTATGCATTGGAAATTTGAACTCAGTCGGAAGAATGCCAAGGTCAAAAGCTAATCGAGTGAGCTCAAGTCAATGTCTGGTTGATGGAAGACAAGGTGTAGGAGCAAGAGTATTTTGAATCTCTACATGAGAAAGGTTCTCATTCAATTCTCTTTCGAAGTCGGACGATGTACCCTTGTTCGAAGCTTCCAATAGTCTAGATATGGGAAAGTAAACTATAAACAAACTAGGTGTTAGAACCTCTTACAACGAACAACCAGAAAAGCAAGAAAATATATGGAAAGAAACCAACAATGGTTTGAACAGTTATTTTTGGGAAACAAACCAAATTGATTAAAATTTTAAATCTCAACCGGTCGAGGGCATTACCCAAAACACATAGAAAAAGGAGGGTTTTCACAACTCAATAACCCACAACGAGTAAAATATATTGGCAATGAGTCTTTAGTTTTGAACAACCCATTACTTAGTTGGAAAAACCAGATCATAAGTTCACCACTTTCTCAATCCCATTTCCATTCGCTGGGAACCCAAGATCACAACAAATAACTCTCATACCATGTTGGGACATGACTTAACTGCAAAGGAGAACATATCTGAGAGCATTGGTGGTGTATAAAGACATTGTTGCATTGAAGCATGAGCATACTCCATGAGAGTGCAAAATATCTCTCTCGATGATGATAGATGGATCACAAGGATCATCTATAAATAGGTTCCGATCAAGGACCAAACCAACAATATTAGGTGGAGTCGGTTGCACCTCTCCATAAAACATGGATCTGGGATCCTAAGTGGACATGTAAACAATTAATTTAGTCGTTCATCGACTCAAAAAATTGGTCAACCCACTTAACCGACAAGGTGAGGTTTACGATGGAACCACATGTTCCAACACAATGGTCCTAATGAGAGGATCTTGGATTTGAACCTCATACAAATTGTTTGGGAGTGTTGAATCAACTAGATGCAACAATAGAATTGTTCCTAAGGTAAGCTCGACCAATTTTAACTCAACTGAGTTTGACTCAATCGTTCCTCATCTGGTTAACTTGACCATGTTATGGCACTAGAGGATGGGACATATTGGGGAAAAAGGAATTCGAGCCATCCCTTATTGTACTTTAAAAGTTTATTTTTTGTGAACATTTCATCTATGGAAAACATAATCATGTGATATTACCATCTAGAGCTACAAGGGAAAAAGGGATTATGGAATTGATACATAGTGATGTGTTTGGGCCTATACTTGTCCCATCACCAGGATGATCTATGTATTGTGTCTTCTTCATAGATGATTTCTCCAAGAAGAGATGGCTATATTTCTTAGGAAAAAAATTATAGGTTTTCGAGAAGTTCAAAGAGTGTAAATATCTTGTGGAAAAACAGACAGATAAGAAGATTAAGGTGCTAAGAACTGATAACGAAGGTGAATTGTGTGGCAAGGATTTTGAGAAGTTCTATAATAAATGTGGTATAGAGTGCCAAAATACCACTCCATCCAAGCCTCAGTAGAATGGAGTTGCTGAAATAATGAACATGACGTTGATGGAAAAGGAAAGGAGCATGCTCAGTGGTGCAAGGCTAGCACAATAATTATGGGCATAGGCAGTCGACACTGCATGATATTTAGTAAATAGGTCTCCTTCATCAATGCGAGTCGACTCCACTCTACATGACGTGTGGTTTGGTAAGAAGGCTTCACTTACACATCTTATAGTATTTGGTTTTGATGCATTTTTTCATGTTCCCAAGGAAATGAGGAACAAGTTGGACAATAAGGAAATCAAGTGTATTTTCATCGGCTGTAAGGATGGAATGAAAGAATATAAGCTGTGGGATCTGGTAATGAGGAAAATAGTTTATAGTCAATATGTGATCTTCAAGGAAGTTAGAGGTACTTCTAGGACTGAAGGGTCTCAATTGGAAAAATAATTAGAGAAATTGGTGTTTGAGCTAAAGAACAAAGAACATGATTCAGACGAGTCCACTAAATCAGATGAAGAGGTGGAACTACAAAATATGGTTGTAAGGAGATATAGTCGATTAAGGAAACCAACTAAAAGGTATAGTACACCTAATTTTTTTTCCGCATTAGTGTTATTTTCCACTGTGATGAGCCTACATCAGTCAAGGAGGTAGTTAAGTTGATAAAGGGTAAAATCCAGAAGGATTCCATGGTTGAAGAAATGGAATCCTCACACAAGAATGAGGCATGTGATTTGTTTGAGATACCTAATACAAGGAAACCCATTGATAACAAGTGGGTGTTCAAGAAGAAATTGAATGTAGAAAGTCAAGTCGAGAAATTCAAATCTCGACTGGTAGCGAAAGGGTATTCCCAAGTCGAGGGAGTCAACATCGATGGGGTTTTATCTCTTGTTGCAAAATTAACTTCCATTAGAATAATAATGTCTTTGGTTGCATCATTTGATATTGAGATAGATAAAATGGATGTGAAGACAATGTTCCTACATGGAGACATGGAAGAAGAAATCTACATGAAACACTGTGAAGGATTTGAAATAAAGGGTAAAAAGGAGCCGTTGTGCAAGATAAAGAGATCCCTTTATGGTCTAAAGCAATCACCAAGAATGTGGTACCAAAAGTTCGACACATAAATCCTTAGTTTACAATTTGTGAGAAGAAAGACTGATCAAATTGTGTGTATTCCAAGAAACAAGGCGGTGGTTTCATATATATAGTTGTGTATGTCGATGACACGTTGCCGGTTGAAAATGACATGGATGCAATAAGGGAGGTGAAGATGTATCTATCCTCCAAGTTCAACATGAAGGATATAAGTGTTGCTAACTTCATTTTGGGAATGGATATTAATGGAGACCACACAGTTAGAAAATTTTGTTTAAATCAGAGGAAGTACAATGAAGTTGTTTTAAAACATTTCAACATGCATGAGTGTAAACCAATCAATGTACCTATTCCTGTAGAGGTAAAAATAAATATTGAACATTGTGTAAAGACAAATGAAGAAATAGAGGACACGACATGTCTTCCCTATGTTAGTTTTGTTGGTAGTCTGATGTATGCAATGGTTTGCACTCAACAGATATTTCCCATGTAGTGGGAGTATTGAGTAGGTACATGTCGACATGTAGGAAAGAGCACTTGATCGTTGTCAAGAGAGTGTTCAGGTACTTGCATGGCATAACATAGTATGCAATCTATTACCAAGGGAAACCTAAAAATTACAGAGAAGTAAATGTACATGGCTTTGTCAATGTCGACTGGGCTAGTGTTCTTGATCCATGAAGTTCAACCAACTAATATGTGTTCAAATTGTTCAATGGAGCAATCAATTGGATGAGTAAGAGATGGGAGGTTGTAGCCTTGCCAAGAACAAAAGACGAATACATGGAAACCACCCATGCAAGAAAATAAGCAATTTGGTTGCAACGACTGTGTTCAGGGATTGGGTTTGAACAACAAACCATGAGGATAAATTGTGACAGTCAGATTGCAAGTTTCTTGGTGAAGAACCCAATTTATGATTCCAGGACGAAGCATATTGATGTACAATACCATTTCATGAGAGACATGGTGGAAAGTAAGGCTAAGGCAATTTTTTTGTAGAAGGTAGACACTTTGGAAAACATTGCAAACTCATTGACCAAGTCTATGAGTGGAGTGAAATTATCTTGGTGTAGAGAGGCAATGGGAATATATACCCTAGGTTAGTGAACACAATTTCAATTTCTCCTATTTCTATAAAGAATACAACAAGTGGGAGAGTGTTGGGAATGTTATATTCTTTGCAATGGAAATTCAATCAACTGAATGGCTAGTCCAGGATGATTGACTAGGGGATGAATTTACTGATTGGTAAGTCAAGTTTATGGTTGATAGGATGCCTTGAATGGGGGTTGACTGGTAGTCGATTGGTTCGTAACCTATTGGTGGCCGAAACCTGTAATAGAATATCAATATTCGTGGGATCGTGTCCAATCATATTCATGGACATGTAACCATTTTGGGTGCCACAAATTAGGGTTTTACATGTTTTAGATGACTATAAATAATTCATTATGTAATAATGTATGATGTTGTTGTAAACTCTCAGTTTCAGATAGGGTGTTGTCACTGTGCCTCGTAAGAGTGCATTGGTCATGAAGATGTAAGCATAATTGGTTGCAAGGTTGTCCTTGTGGTAAAGAAAGAGAGTAGGATGATGAATGGTGTCTTATGTGTGGACCAAGGTTATTCATGTAACTCTTTATTCACTAAATGAATAAGACAATAAGGAGCAGAATTCACTCAAGCATTGCTAGTTTTTGTAGTTAAGGGTTTCCAGGGTAAATATTTGTCTAATGTTTGTGATTGCCAATAGTTACTTCCTATATAATTATGTCTTCTCTCTCTATTTTGGTTTAGTGTTTATTTACACCTTATAGTTCAGTCAATTATGGTTGGACTCACCCTTTCAAAGAGTAAAGAACATTCAAGAAAATGTCTTTGTGTTACAACCTTGATGATCATGTTTTTATTTACTATTGTTAATACATGGAAATTCCTTTTAGTGTTTTTTATTTAATGTACAATACGTGATTCAATAAATCCCCTCACTCCAAAACTCATTCAAAGCATAATATTTTTTCATCAATAAAAAATTTAAACTTTTAGGAGAAACTACCCAATTACTTATCATGGTACCATTAGACAACCATTTTCAATAGATAATATCCCCTCTTGAATTGGCATTCCTCTCATATGGGCATATGTATTATGTGAAGATACTAACCATTCTTACATACTATGTTGTTGATATGAGTGGATTTCAAGAACAACCATGGAAAAATACAAAACAAGAAGTGGCAAAAAGACCATTATTGAAGTTAGCTCGGAAAGAGAAGGGGAAGAACTAGGGCCTAGCAGCTCAAACCCCATTTACAATGACACTTCCTATATAATGGATACTGTCATGGAATATTAATGGGGTTAAATTTTCCATATGTGTCATTGATATTCCTATCCTAAGTTACCAGATGATAATTGATATTTGGGTGCCTACCTAGCTTTAGGAATGTCTCAACTCGATAAGATAGTTGCACATGTCGTCATGTTCCCATGTGCAAAGGTTATTTATTGGATCATTTGTCAAATTGACATGGAAAACAAGGTTATAAAATATGCACATGAGAAATCTTTCTAATCATTCCAAGCCTCCATTCTACATGCATGCTATAATATTCCTACCAAAGAGATTGAATTGATAGATGAATGGATGCTTCAATGTTCTCTAGATTGTAGAGAAGCAATAAAAAACTGGTGGGTCCCATGGGTAAGTTTAGATCAAGATCCATATATTATCCCACTAATATGATTAGAACCACTTATAGGTTTGTTGTATCCCTTATGTGCAAGTTTTATGGAGAAGTAGACACTTCAAAATTCAAGGAATCTTGGGTTCCTTTGCTACATACGATCACAACTACTGGTCACATATTTAATTGCATCGCTATCCTCTCCACCACCCTTAAACATACCATATAAAAAAAAAACATGTAGTATCGGGGAAGTATCCACATTTTCACATGTCATCCTACGTGTTGAATATCATATGCCTGGTACATGCTTACCTAGAGATGGGTTGGAATTGGCAATTGAGAAACCCGCCTATCCATATCTATTGCCAGTATCTATGGGGGAATAAATATCACATACACTATTATAAAAATAGTGACCACTTATTAATTCCATTGTTCCAATTTGTATTTCGTGCCCCAACACCATGCATGTTAGAGAAGGTGATGGAAGCTATTGGTATGTACTAGAGAATGGGAGCTATATCAAAATCTCCAGATGACCCAAACTACCACACCTATTTTCCAAATTTTTTCCTGACAAATTGGTATTGCAAGAGGAAACACACTAGACCCTTGCCAATGGGGTGGGGGTATCCCTCTCTAGAGAAAATAAACTTCCATGGCCACCACTACCATTCTACGTGGGATCCTATATTTTCAAGAACACAAGGGAGGTACAAGTTGAAGTAGACATTCTGGAAATATTCCATTTTGGGGAAGAAGGATTCCACGGACATGATCCCCTAAAGGTTTTTAACAAACATTGTTGACTTTGCAAGTATTGGTGTCTTTATGAATATAAAGCATGGAGAGACAAGGAGACATATAGAAGGACATATAATATGATGAATTTATTTTTAGGATGAGAGGTAGCTCTAAACCTAAGGAAAAATCAAAGGCAAAGAAAGAAAAGATAGCTAGAGAAGCATAATCTAGAGCAAGAGTTGAATAAGAAACTACAACTAAATCAACAACATAAAAAGAAAGGTTGGAGAAGGGGGTTAAAGAACTCCAACATAAGAAAGAAATACAAGAATTCTAGGATTTAGCTACTTAAATTTTGTCATTAAAGATAAATTTAAGAAGAACAATGAGTTGATAGGAGTGTGCATAGGAATTGATGATATAAAGATATGGCCACAAAAAAATCCAAATGCACCCCCTAAATTCCCAAGGATGACCGAAAATGAACATTGATTGAACTATTATTTGGTTTCTTTGAAAAGGTACATGAAGCCCTTAAATTAGAATGTAGTCGACTACACAATCACATTAGACAATCTATCATTTACCAGAATGATAATGATCTCCTCTCACCATGACATTCAGACTGTCTATCTACATGGAGGAGAATACATTTTTTTTCCAATTTTGTAATGTATTGTATAAAGTAGAACTAGAAAGAATCAAGGAACTGAAAAGTTACAAATTTCATTGGGAATTCAAGAAGACCCAAGAAGAAGTTGCAATATGAAACTATAAATATTCAAGAGCACCCATGAGAAAGGGATCTTACTTGTAATTTTTTGAACTGCTTTTGGATATAATGAGAAGAAGTTCTCATGGCCATTTTGGAAGAAAAACAATCTAGTGTGTGCCATATGTATGCTATGAATTTCTTCCAGTATATGTATTATCATCTTCAATGCTACAAGGTTATGTTGCTCATTTGATATACTCTTATTCTATGAATGTTGTAGCTTTGTTTACTTTTTCCTTTTCCAACAATATTGTTATGAGATGATAAATGCACGGTGTTGAATGAGTTTTTTGTTTCATACTAATATATGCACATGTTTGATTCATGCATTACTAGTACCTATTTTTCTTTAACAACTAACTATTTGGGAGTGTAAGTAGGGACTAGTGTTTTGTTGTCTATTTATTTTAGTTAGCTCACTCCTATCTAGAATAGGTTAGAGTAGGTTTACTTTCAACATCTAGATTTATTCATTTAGAGGCTTCTCATTTATTCATTTTTTTACTTGAAATAGGCATGAAATTATTGAGTTGTCATTTTTATTCTTATTTTTCTATTTGGTCCATAACGTTTGGTATTTGAGTGGACAATTCTTGTTTTTTCTCCTTCAAAAGAGCCATCTTGATGCAGGCGAGGGTAAGTCGATGCTCCTCCACTCACCCGCTCTCAGGATCGTTCAATTTCTCCTTCTGCTGAGCCGAAGCGGCTCTTTGATCCTCTCGGGAATCACTATGCAATTTCCCGACCCAGTCCACAGGTCCTTCTCTACCCTTCACAGCCTTCAGCACTTGACCGGGGTTATCCCCGAATCTTTATCGGGGTTCAGGGGTTCACAGTTCTCGCTGTCGAGAACTCCTATCCTCTCTATTCCCCGATTCGCGATCATCTCCTTCCCTGGCCTTAGCCCCTTTGGTTATACCCTTTGGTCCATGCGACAATTCTCCTATATGACCTCAGCCAAACCTTTATCGGGGTTTCGGTGTTTACGTTGTCGAGAGTCACAACACTCCCCAGCTCCCGATCTTCGATTCTCCGATGCACCTTAAGCGCTATCCCTGTTGGCAGTGTTCCTGGTCCATATGACCATTGCCCCATGACTGTGGCCTCACCTCTTGTCGTGGCTCCTCCTATCAGAATTTCGGCACTTGCGATGTCAAAATTCACAAGTCCTCCGGATTCGCGATTCTCCAATCCCCGATGGCTCCTTTCATACACTAGCCCTCCTGAGCTTAGCTCTTGGCTCAGGTGACCAATTGCATAAGACCATGGTCCTATACTTCCCTATCGGGATTTTAGCTTCCAATTTCCCGATGAGTTCTCCTTTGAGCGCTAGCTCCCCTGGCTAGAGCATGGTCCATATGACCTGGCTTCGGGTGACCACAGTCAAACCCTCCATCGGGGTTTCGGGGTTTGCGATTTCAAAATGCACGAACTCCTTGTACATAGGATCTCCGATATCCCGAATCCCGATATGCCGATGAAGCCTCCTGTTGAGCTTTTCCCCGGTAGCTCTCGATCGCTGCCACGTGTCCCTCTGCCAACGGACAATCCAGATCCCGTCGGGATTTTGCGAATTATGAAGTCTCGATTCCTATGATCTCGAGAACCCCAAATTCACGATGGTCGATATCCCGATGCCTCCTCCTGTCTCTCGAGGACTTAACCTCTGTGAAACTTCTCTAGATCCGACGGCTGTCGGAGTTTCTTCTCAGATCCAATGGCTCAGATCTGTTCTTCTTCTCTGCGCTTCTTCAGAGGCTTAAACTCTGCGCAATTTCTCCCGATCTGACGGCCTACGGGATTTCTCTGTGAGATCTAATGGTTTTCGGTGATCTGATCCCAGATCTGATGGCTCAGATAATTTCTCCTGGTGCGCTCCTCCTCCAGAGGTTAAACTTCGCGCAACTTCTCTTGATCCAACGAATGACGGGATTTATGTATGAGATTCGACGGCTATCGGTCCCCCTCCTACTGTAGGCTTCCCCTGAGATTCTCCTGGACGTAGACTCTTCGACGGTCCAGATTTGCTTTGTTGCTGATCTGACGGCTAACGCTGCTCCTCCTGATCTTTTACGCTTTCTTCCTAGACTTGGAAGAATTTTGATTTCCCCAAGGACTCAGTCTTGGCTTCTTTCTCCAATGAGCTCCCAAACCATGAGCTTCACCATGCGTATAAAACGCTGACTCCTCCTGAGTTTCCCTTTCTTTGAATCCTCAAAGGACTCTTTTGACTCCTACGCCTCTGTGAAGTCCTCGCGTGCAAAGTGCTATCTGTACTGAGCTTCTACGAATACTCAAACCCCTTAGGGAATTTTACCTTTCTTCTCCCTCAGATGGAGAATGAAATGGATGCCCTCTAGGCTATCCTTCACTCCAGCAACCTCTGGCTGAGTGCTTCTGGGTATTCAACAACCCTGTGAGAACCCCTCAGTGGGTTCTCCCCTTAAGCTCACAGAAATCAAAGAGTTCTCTTCACTTCTGTGCCTTCTTACACAACATCTTGGTGCCCCCTGGCAGAGTGTCTTCTCCCACAGAACGTTCAACATTTCTGGGTCTGTGTGCACCTATGCACTGGCTCGATGTCCACCTGGAAGAGCTTCTCAGAATCCTCAATGATGTTGTCTGCAATTGTGTCTCAGCTACACAACCTTACCTCTTAAGGTGTTCAGCAACCTCGAAGTCTTCCTCCTGAGTTGTTAACTTCAGTCCTATGCCTCAGCATGTCTTTGTCTGACTCCTCTGAGTTCATAAGTGCATCCTCCGTGCACCGGTATTCAGAGTCCCCAGCACTCTGTCACACCCTCATGGCATGAAACCTCAAATACCTCTCAACTGAAATCACACGAACTCCTGCAGAATGCATGACACACAACATACATCTACAACATATATATGGAACACACACAGACATCCATTCAACACAGAATAATGCAGGAAAAAACTGTTGTTTGTATTAAAAATGGCAACAATGCCTGTATCATTACAATGGTGTTCCTGAGCTCTCCTCGGCTCTTCTCAACTCCGCTCTACATGCATCACTCACTCAAAATGAGATCTGAAAATCTCTTTTACCTGAGGGGCTCTTAGTGCTTCCCTCCAGGTTCACCTACCCTATTCAATTACAATCAATGGCTATCTAGTCCAGGATCGGATCTAGATCTCAGCCATGACACACATTAAATGCCTATCTTATCTACAGCCTGCGCAAAGGCATGAATTCTATGGCTCAACAGCCTAAGACATTTAATTACATTCAATTCAAAATTTAAAATGAGGTTGCGCCTCCCTTTCAACACATGAATGCATGCGCGCTGATGTGGCTGGCTGGCTGGCTAACAGCGTGGAGAGATGCTCCTGCATCATACTCCTCAACTGCAAAATCATGAGCTCCTGCTCATGCGCTTCCTCTGTAGCTGTTTGGAAATCCTCCTGGATCCCAAATAAGTCTTTGGAGCTTCTCATCCGCTCCAATTTGTTGTTGTTGCTGCTTCTACTGTGTTGTTTTTGTTGCCGCTTCTTCCCTTTTGCTCAACCTTTCCCTGCTGGCAGTGTCTGCTGACTCTACCATTAGCTTTTTGATATCTTCTATTACTTCATCCAGCTGCTCCCATGGCTGGTTCTGCTCATGCAGTCTCCTCAACTACAAAAAATTTTGGCTGTTGGGCAGATCATCATGATCTCCCATGCCTTCCTCATCCATTTCCAACTTCACCTGTTGGATGTACATGCCCTGCACTTTTATCCTTTCCTCCAGAGCTTCAATTTGATACCACAGGTCAGCAAAGAAAATGTTGCATGCTTCTTCTTCCTCTTCTACTTCTGCAACCTCCCATGTTGCAGTCTTTTCAGCTCGCTGGCTGAAATCATTGAGCCATTCCATCGAATGCTCATTTTCTTCATTTGCTTGGGTAGCTCCCAAAGTCTGCTCCAACTCTTCTTCTTCGACAGTCATCTTCAGCTGTGATTGTTCTTCTGTTTTTGCACCATCTACAACAGAATTTTCTGCCTCCTTCTGGGCAAATGGTAGGAATACTTGTATTCCCCCAATCATCAGAATATCATTCTGGTGTTCCTCCTCTTTCAGCTGCACCTGCTGATCCCTTTCCATTTCTGGATTTATGAGACTATCAGACAGTCTCATATGCTCTGTCAGCTCCTTTGGCTGAATCTGACTCATCAATTCATCCCTGCCCATCTTGCAATATGGGATGCTTCCGCTGCTTCCCTGGCAGATTATGAGATCAACCGATCCCATCTTCATCAACACTCCTTGCTGAATTGAACTCTTCTCTGAGTCCATGAGGCTTTAAGACAATCTCAAATTTTCATCTCTGCCCACCTGGCAGTTCAATACGCTTCCATTGCTTCCCTGGCAGTCTTCGATGCTTTTGCTGCCCTCCTGGCAGTCTTCGAGATACTCATCTGATCTCCTTTCATTGCCTAGCTGGAAATGCGAAATTCCTTCACTGTCCTCCTGACAGTCCGTGAGATCTTCGGTTGATCTCATTTCGTTTCCCTCTTGGAAATCTGGAATTTCTTCTTCTCTGCCTTTCTGGCAGTCCTTGAGATCATCAGTTGATCTCATCTCTATTCCCTTGCCCATCTGGCAATTTGGAACCCTTCCACTGCCCTCCTTGTAGTCTATGAGATCCTCAGATGATCCCAATTCAAATTCTTCATCATCATCAAGACCTCTCCCAGTCTCTGGCCAACAGTAGTGACAAATCATCTTTTCTTCTGTGGCCTTGAGGTCTTCAGCATACCTCAACCATCTCTTTAATAGCCTACGTTGTCCTTTGACCATCAGCTCCCTGACTGACCATTTCACCTTTTGCGCCTTCATGGGCCATTCATATACCCATCTCAGCTTTTTATTCTGCTGCATCTTCATTTCGAGCTCCTCCATCTTCCGCTTTATATCAGCGAGCTCTTTATCCATTTCTGCTGCGCTCATCATCTCTAGCTTCTTTCGTTCAGCAGACCTATGGCCTTCAGTAGCCATGCTTCTATTCTTTTCTGCCTTCCTGGAAAACTTGCTACTGTCACTCTGCATCCCTGAGGGTTCCAAATTCATCTCCCTACAGTCTCCCTCTGACTGTCTATGGACTATTGTCTACCTGCAAGCAAGTCCTTACAGAGTCTTCCAGTGCTCTGTCTTCTTCCTACTCCTCTGTCTGCAATATACAAATATATTTTCCCACTCTGATACCACTTGATGCGTATCATAGTGCTCCTTCTTTTCTTCACTTCTCTTGCCTGGAATATATAGACAAGCAATTATCTCTGATACCACTTGACGCAGGTGAGGGTAAGCCGACGCTCCTCCACTCACCCACTCTTAGGATCGTTCAATTTCTCCTTCTGCTGAGTCGAAGCGGCTCTTTGATCCTCTCAGGAATCACTATGCAATTTCCCGACCCAGTCCACAGGTTCGTCTCTACCCTCCACGACCTTCAGCACTTGACCGGGGTTATCCCCGAATCTCTATCGGGGTTCGGGGTTTCACGTTTCTCGCTGTCGAGAACTCCTATCCTCTCTATTCCCCGATTCACGATCAACTCCTTCCTTGGCCTTAGCCCCTCTGGCTATA
>JASDQU010373478.1:201480-213405 GCA_032191745.1 Picea mariana
GTGACCATTCTCCTATATGACCTCATACAAACCTTTATCGGGGTTTCGGTGTTTAAGCTGTCAAGAGTCACAACACTCCCCAGCTCCCGATATCTGATTCTTCGATGCACCTTAAGCGCTAGCCCTGTTGGCAGTGTTCCTGGTCCATATGACCATTACCCCGCAACCGTGGCCTCACCTCTTGTTGCGGCTCCTCCTATCGGAATTTCATCACTTGCAATGTCAAAATTCACAAGTCCTCCGGATTCGCGATTCTTCGATCCCCGATGGCTCCTTTCATACGCTATCCCTCCTGAGCTTAGCTCTTGGCTCAGGTGACCAATTGCATAAGACTGTGGTCCTATACTTCCCTATCTGGATTTTAGCTTCCAATTTTCTGATGAGTTCTCCTTTGAGTGCTAGCCCTCCTGGCTAGAGCATGGTCCATATGACCTGGCTCCGCATGACCACAGTCAAACCCTCCATCGGGGTTTCGAGGTTCACAATTTCAAAATGCACGAACTCCTTGTACACAGGATCTCCGATATCTCGAATCCCGATATGCCGATGAAGCCTCCTGTCAAGATTTTCCCCGGTAGATCTCGATAGCTGCCACGTGTCCCTCTGCCAACGGATGGTCCAGATCCCGTCGGGATTTCACGACTTACGAAGTCTCGATTCCTATGATCTCGAGAAGCCAGAATTCCCAATGGTCGATATCCCGATGCCTCCTCCTGTCTCTCGAGGACTTAACCTCTGTGCAAATTCTCTAGATCTGACGGCTGTCGGAGTTTCTTCTTAGATCCAATGGCTCAGATCTGTTCTTCTTCTCTCCGCTTCTTCAGAGGCTTAAACTCTATGCAATTTCTCCCGATCTGATGGACTACGGGATTTCTCCGTGAGATCCGATGGTTTTCGACGATCTGATCCCAGATCTGATGGCTCAGATAATTTCTCCTGGTGCGCTCCTCCTCTAGAGGTTAAACTTCGCACAACTTCTTCCGATCCAACGACTGACGGGATTTCTGTATGAGATTCGACGGCTATCGATCCCCCTCCTGCTGTAGGCTTCCCCTGAGATTCTCCTGAACGTAGACTCTTCGATGGTCCAGATTTGCTTTGCTGCTGATCTGACGGCTAACGCTACTCCTCCTGAGATTTTACGCTTTCTTCCCAGACTTGGAAGAATTTTGATTTCCCCAAGGACTCAGTCTTGGCTTCTTTCTCCAATGAGCTCCCGAACCATGAGCTTCACCATGCGTATAAAACGCTGACTCCTTCTGAGTTTCCCTTTCTTTGAATCCTCAAAGGACTCTTTTGACTCCTACACCTCTGTGAAGTCCTCGCACGCAAAGCGCTATCTATCCTGAGCTTCTACGAATACTCAAACCCCTTAGGGAATTTTACCTTTCTTCTCCCTCAGATGGAGAATGAAATGGATGCCCTCCAGGCTATCCTTCACTCTAGCAACCTCTGGCTGAGTGCTTCTGGGTATTCAACAACCCTGTGAGAACCCCTCAGTGGGTTCTCCCCTTAAGCTCACAGAACTCAAAGAGTTCTCTTCACTTCTGTGCCTGCTTGCACAACATCTTGGTGCCCCCTCGTAGAGTGTCTTCTCCCACAGAATGTTTAGCAGTTCTGGGTCTATGTGCACCTATGCACTGGCTCGATGTCCACTTGGCAGAGCTTCTCAGAATCCTCAGTGATGTTGTCTGCAACTGTGTCTCAGCTACACAGCCTTACCTCCTGAGGTGTTCAACAACCTCGAAGTCTTCCTCCTGAGTTGTTAACTTCAGTCCTGTGCCTCCGCATGTCTTTGTCTGACTCCTTTGAGTTCAGAAGTGCATCCTCCATGCACCGGTATTCAGAGTCCCCAGCACTCTGTCACGCCCTCATGGCATGAAACCTCAAAGACCTCTCAACTAAAATCACACGAACTCCTGCAGAATGCATGACACACAACATACATCTACAACATATATATGGAACACACAGAGACATCCATTCAACACAGAATAATGCAGGAAAAAACTGTTGTTTGTATTAAAAATGGCAACAATGCCTATATCATTACAATGGTGTTCCTGAGCTCTCCTCGGCTCTTCTCAACTCCGCTCTACATGCATCACTAACTCAAAATGAGATCTGAAAATCTCTTTTACCTGAGGGGCTCTTAGCGCTTCCCTCTAGGTTCACCTACCCTATTCAATTACAATCAATGGTTGTCTAGTCCAGGATCGGATCTAGATCTTAGCCATGACACACATTAAATGCCTATCTTATCTACAGCCTGCGCAAAGGCATGGCTTCTATGGCTCAACAGCCTAAGACATTTAATTACATTCAATTCTAAATTTAAAATGAGGTTGCGCCTCCCTTTCAGCACATGAATGCATGCGCGCTGATGTGGCTGGCTGGTTGGCTGACAGCATGGAGAGATGCTCCTGCATCACATCTTACCATTTTTTCTATAAAAATAAATTGCAGACATTGGAGTTATGCAGTAATTGCAGGGTTGGAATGAGGAAGGAGACAAGTATATATGAACTGCAAAGAGATATACTGAAGTTTCGAATGTCCAAATTTTATAGGAAAATACAAAAAAATCATATCATGGCAATCCACATAAGTTCACTCACTTGAAAAGGGCCCAAATAAACAAATTTTTGGATAGCAACCCTAACTTTTGATTGGAAAATGCAAATTCAGTGAGAACAATGACATTGTGAAGACATATTAGGGTTTTACTAGACCAATTTAGAGTTCAAAGGTGTATTGATTTCAAACATACTTCAAGTACAAGCTTGACCTATAGAACAATCCCCAAATAAAGGGCTTAAAAAGTACGTGAGTTTAAAATTGACATAACTTTTGATTGGGAGATCTAAATGTCGTGATTCAAAATCTATTGGAATGATGATATTGGTAAAAAACAATTAAACCATATGGGTAACTATTTAAGGTGGGGTGGAATTTGATTCACAATTACATAGCAATATTAGCCCCCATTGTCATAGAAAGGTGTCTATCCATCATATCCAGACATAGTAAGACAATTGTTACTCCTTCCAACATTTCAAAAGATTCATCCATGATACATGGAAATGAAGATTGAGAAATTATCTTTTCCCAGTTGGAAGGAAAAATTACAATAATGGAAAGTACATCATCGAGAAAGGTTGGCATCCAAAATATGGTATGCATGACACAATTTTAAAAGTTCAAGTTACCAACCAATGAATTCTTGAAGAAATCGTGACAAGAATCATGCAAGCAATATTGATGACCTCAAGACAAGAGTGGTAGGAAATATTGAAGACCTCAAGACAAGTATAGCAAGAAAGGAGGATATTTAATGTATGAGGGATGAAATTAGGAAAACAACACACATCTTTAGCACAATTTATCCTCCTCATAAAGAGCATAAGGGTTAATTCTTAGCACATCAAGAGAACAAAAGGATAAATTCCTAGTCACAAGAGTATTCATCACACCAAAATCCAAGAAATCACAAATTCGGCTCAAGATCGACTCCATTCTTAAGATAGTTATGAAGAATTTTTATGGTAATGATCCATGACATGGATATTCTAGATGGAGTAATTTATTGATCTACACCAAGTGTTGTCTCTACAAAAGGTAATGATTACATCTTTATATTTAGAACCTAGCCAATTTGAGTGGTATCGATGGCTTCATGAATGCAAAAAATACTATATTTTCTCTTATTTCATCTTTACTAAAGAACTATTATCACATTATGTAGACGAATTGAGTAATACCTTCTTTAGTAAATTAAGAAATCTTCTGCAAAAATGTTTAGTTATAGATTTGATTCAACAATTTTAAAATTTCATTCTTAGAGTGAAGGATATTCCCAAGGATAAATTAGTGGATCTGTATATGGGTGCATTAAAGGAGAACATTTATCATAAGTATTTCTCTTTAAACATAAACCCTTGGATATGGCTTTCGACATGGAAAAATGGAGTTGAAGGTAAAAATATAGCTACCAGAAGGGTTTCCACTAACACCTACATCTATCACATTTCCTTCCCTCCTAGCATCATGCAACTTATAAGGTTGACACCTCAACAAATGGATGAAATAATAACAAAGGGTCTATGTTTTGATGTGATAGCAAGCACAATAAGGTGCATAAGTGTGGAAATTAAAATGTATTTTACATAGATTTCAAAGAGGAAGAATAACAAGAGTTAGAACATTATGAAAATATAGGACCAACATATATTATTCCTACCATATATTGTCATATTTTAGTGGGAATTATCACTACACAAATTGTCAAGGTAGAGGGATATATCAAGATACAAAACACAACATTTTTGATTGATTGTAGTAGTGCACACATTTTCATTAACCACGAATTAGTAAAACTGCTCAATTGCTTTATATATCCAAGACCATAATCTCAAGTAATGGGGGGTTATTTCTTGAGCACCCCGATGATTGCAATCCCAATGGGTGGTGTTGATGTGGTCTTAGGGGTCCAATGGATAAAACCATTAGCAACAATGCATATGAATTTTCAATAATTTTTCATGATATTTTTCTTAGAAGGTAAGGAAATTGAATTAAGAGTATTCAAGGGAGACCATATAAAGTGAAAAGCTTCAACAAAATGACACTTAAACTAATAAAAAAGGGACACTCAAGAGTAATTGCACAAATTTTTTCACTAAATGTTCAATCATGTAATCCCTCTTTACCCTTGGATATCTAAGGGGTTATTGACAATCATTCCAAAACATTTATGATATTCCCAAAGGTATTCCACCTATATAAGAGTAAGATTATGTTATTCATCTCATTCCAGGGAGACTCCCTCTTAAACTTTAGCCTTACAAATATCCACATTCTCATAAGAGTGAGTTTGAAATCATGGTGCAAGACATGTTAAGTGTTGGTATCATTAGACCAAGTCAAATTTATTTCTCTTTTGCAATGATGACGGTTCACAAAAGGGACCATTCATGGCATATGCGTCTAAATTATCAAGAAGTCAACAATTTCACCATTAAAGATAAGTTTCATATTCATGTTATTAATTATTTTTTAGATGAATTGAATGGAGCCATTTTCTTTACTAAGTTGGATCTTTGTTCAATATATCATCAAATGAGAATGAGAGAAAAAGATATTCTTGAAACAAATTTTAGAAAACAATAAGGTGATTATGAGTTTTTGACAATGCCTTTTGGCCTTACTAATGCAACTTCCACATTTCAAAGTTTGATGAGTTATGTTCCCAAGCCCTTCCTTTGAAAATTAATGTGGGTATTTTTTGATGATGTACCAACTAATAAAAAAAACTTGGGAATATAATGTACAATATGTTGATATCATCTTGGAATTGTTGGAGGAACAAAAATTATTTCCTAGGCATTCTAAGTGTGTCATTGGAGTTCAATAAATAGAATATTTGGGACATATTATATCTCATCAGGGTGATTAGGTGGATCTTCAAAAAATTAAACCTATGGTGGAATGGATAATTCCAAAACCTTGAAGAATATTAGGGGATTCTTAGGATTGACAGGATATTATTGCAATTTTGTCAAGAACTATGGTATAATAACGACAACTCTAACATCATTATTGAAAAAGGATGCATTTTATTGGACTTAAGAAGCCACCTAAGATTTTTAAAAACTTAAGGATGCCATGTGTAACACACATCTCTTTTCCATAATTGACTTCACAAAAACCTTTATTATGGAGTGTGATGTCTTAGGGCATGACATTGGTGTAGTTTTAATGCAATGAAGACCTCTTTCCTTTAAAATTTTCATCTTAAAGGAAAGAGCTTATTCAAACACATTTATGATAAGGAAATTATGGCCATACTACATGTAGTTAAGAAATAATGTTCTTGCATAATAGGAATATGATTCAAGATAAAAGTAGATTATGATCATTTGAATTACTTCTTGAAATAATGACTATATTCAGAAAAAAAAAATAGAAATGGGTCACAAAGACGTTAGGCTATGATTTTGAAATTATATACATAAAGGAGAAAAATAATGTAGTCATGGATGGGATTTCAAGGAAAGAAGAGGACATTGATGCTTTAACCTGTGTTGTTTCTATTCTACAAGTTGATTAGGTGAAAGAAGAAAGGATACAATGGAAAAGGGACTAAACTACATGGCAGCTCATTTGACAACTACAATAGGATGCTGGTGTGTAAGATAAATTTGTTTGGAAGAATTATTCACTTTAGTATAAGAATCACCATGTGTAAGAAATTCCAAGTCAAAAAAGAGGTCGTTTCTAAAATGCACACTTCTCTTATTGGTGGACACTCAAAATTTCTAAAAATGATCACAAGATCAAGAAGGGTTTTTTCTAGGAAGGTCTTATCAGGATCAATAGGTATTTCCAAATAAGTTTGTGGTAGAGTGTTTTCCAATAGAACAAAGGAGATATGATCAAGGCCTTGAGGATTTTAGAAATGTTAGCCATACCAAGTCAACATGGGGAAGAGATCATAATGGATTTTATCACAAGTCTAGAAAATTTTGAAGGGAATAATGTCATCATGGTGGTGGTGGATCAAATTGTAAATTATGAACAATTTTTCACTTTCTCATCCTTTTAAACCAAGTATGCTAGCCGCAATTATTAGTGTTTTTGTAGCATTGGGAGGTATTCCCATGTTGGCCTTGGTGTCAGGCATGTGGGAATCTTTGATGACACTCACATTGCATGATTTGTTGTGGTGAAAACCTTTATATTGAGATAGGGATTGGTTGGGGCTTCACAACCACATGTTGGGGCTTCACACCCATATGGAGGAATAAACAATTCTAATTTAATGTCGAGTTTAGTGAAGGGCTCCTTAAAGTAAGTTAAGGGATTCTAAACTCACTTTGGACTCCTATAAAAGGAGAGGAAATGTGAGGATCATTGTGACATTAGGGAGTTGGCATAAGTGAGTGAGCACTTGTGCCAAGGAGATTGGGAGGAAAAATTTCAGCAAAATAAATTCTTCACTTTGGAAAATCTAGCCTAGGGTTTCTAGAGATTTTGTTTTCTAATTTTCTGTTGAGGAAGGACAATGCATGTGTGGTATAGATAGTCTATACAATACATACAGTTTGTAGGGATGATGTCAACAGTTCGTATAATTGAAATTAGTGGGCTGCACAACGGGTGACATCAACAACCAACAAGGTGACGTCAACAGGGTACAACAACAGGTTTGGAAGTTGGAAGGATTTTTCCAAAATTTGTTGAAAGTTGTAATTTTTCTAGGAGGATTGTTTTGTCCTCATAAATTATCAATTAGAAACTTTTACAGAATAAAAATTTTGTGTCTCATGTGTATGGATGATTTCTCTCTGATCTTTATGTTTCCGCTATAATTGTTTTTTTCATAATTTCGGTGTAAAATTATTCAGTGATAACGACCCTAGTTTACTGTTTGATTTCACTTGGAAGTAATTTTCAAATCTGAAATTGAATGCATTGAATTTCCCTAGTTGAAAATTTGACAATAACATTCATGAAATAATTGAGAAGACACATGGAAACCTCAAGATTATTGTAAGTGAAAGGGATCCAATTTTTGCTGATATTTTTTGCACTAATTTGTTTTCTTGTTTGGGTACTCAATTAGCTCACAACACCTATTACCATCCCCAATCTGACGAGAAAATTGAGATTGTGAATAAATGTTTGGAAGATTATCTCCATTGCTTTTCATGTGATAAACAATAACAATGGTTCAAGTGGTTAGCTTTAGCACAATGATGGTACAACACTTCCTTTCATACTTCATCTAAAGGTCCTCATTTACGTAAATCTATGGGTATCATCCTCCATCCATCACATCACCCTTGAGTGGAAAACCTAATGTTAGAGTAGTGGAGGATCTCATCCAACACCAATAAGAGGTTCTACAACTATTGAAGGACAACTTGGCTATAACATAAAATGTGATGAAACAACAAGTATATCAACATCATAATGAAATGCACTTTGACATGGGGACTAGGTAATCCTAAGGTTGCAACCACACAACTAGATGCCCCTCAAGCAACAAAATAAGGGCAATAATTTTACACCCAAGTACTATGGTCCCTATAAATTGTTACAAAGGATTTGCAGTGTAGTTTATAGTTGGAGTTTCATCCTTCTTTATGTGTACATCCGGTCTTTCATGTTTCTTGTCTAAAAAAGGTAATGAATGCCAAGATACTAGTTCAAACTATTATGCCATAGCTTGTTGTAGGAAAAAACCCATTTAATCCATAATAGAGATCAAGTTGTTACACCCAGACATTTGCATGAAGAGGCCCTAGCCATAGAGAATGGAGTTATGATTAACTTCACCAATTGTAAGGTGCGTGTTTGAATTCAGTTCTCTATATGCTAAGTCTAATTGAATGAAGTTTTCATTTTATTGAATAATAATTAAATTGGTTACAATATTGGGAATCATCAAGAACACCCATACGAGTTTCATTTACTCATTTGCAACATAAGTATTTTACTTTATTAGGTTGTGTGAGGTTCTCTTCAAGAACATACAATTATAATAATGAAATTCACCTCCCTTAGGCACCTATGGCTTCGAAAACATCAACTACATTGAGATCAATACCTAGTTGAGTGAGAACTAGGATCAATGGAATCTGCCTCATCTAGAAACCTATTTGGAATTGTGCAATTTCTCACAAAATCATATTGTTTTTTCAACTTTCATTGATGTCCCTTTTCTAGAATGAAATTTTCAAAGATATCTAAATGGATTAAATCCATAACTATTGTTTTCTTTGATTCATACTTATAGTGATTATCAAAATCTTGAGTTGTAAGGTGCATTTTCCCTCTACAAGACATCAAATACAAAATTGAGTTTCCAATCGATGAGTACATTAGCCTTCTAGAATCAAGTTTTTGTGACATTAAGTCCATGTTTTTGTGTGTACAAATAGAATACAATGAATCTAATGACATCCATGCTTTGTAGTGGTGTGACGCATAAAACTAGTACCGAATGCTTATTTTTTGTGTTATCCTTCCTCAAAGTTACAAAATGAGAACCTCCACAAGAATTACATGTATATGAGAAATTGTGTTTTGGATTGGAGAAATAACATTAGGGTGAAGAAGAATATTTTCACTCAAATAATGAAAAAGGACTAGTTGTAGAAGAGAAAGTGCAATTGCAAATTCTTGCAAGTTCATGAAAGTGTTAGATCCCATTTTAGCCGAAGAAGAGGCACCTAAGATATCTTATGCATTAATTGTAAGTCTCCATTTAAATGAATGTCAAGTAACAAATGAACAAGGACAATGAAAGTGCTTCATATTAGAGCTCATTTTGAAGTTCATGCAAGTCATCTTATTTCCTAAACCTCCCCTTCAACTTCATCTCCTACAAATGTAAGGAGCTATTCCATGTTGGTTTTTGATGGATTGGAGTAACCTTTTGATTGGGCGCATGATCTAATTTATTTATTGTAATTGTTGCACTTGTACTTTTAGTATCTCAAGTACAATTTTCCAAAGGAGTTAAAGTAAATTACCAAGTTTGATATAGCCTTATAAAAATCCGACCATCTTAGTGATATACTTGAAGGTGCAAGGTTCCTACAAAATCTTAGCAAGACACACTACAATCAAACAATGATAAACTACAAATACAATAATTTTCCTTTCACTACTTCAAAATGCCCAACATAACCTTACTTCAAATTGCAAACAAATTTGAAAACAAACAAATAGTGTACCAAATATTTCAAAACAATGTGTGGAACAAACAATTGTAGAATGAGGCATTGGTTAGGTTGGAGGCAAGCATGGTTAGGTCAAGTTTTCAACCAAAACATATGCCAAATGATCCATGCACCAAACAAACCCACCGCTGGCAAGTCCACGTCAGATTCCTGCCCATACTTGCACATATTTAAATCCTTTAAAATAAAAAGAGAGCTTGCCTATGGGATACTTCCCATTGAAAAAAATATTAAGCTCCAAATGCCAACTGCCCAAAATGCTCATAGGTGTTGACAGAGTATCCAGATGCCAAGTCTCAAGTGCCTCCAAATGTACAGGCAAAGAATTGTTGTAGGTTATCACTAGTTCATGTCCCAGAACAATCGATCCCTCATCCAACCATACAGTCGATCAACAGGAGTCAGGCTTCTCGGCTATTGCAAAGTGCACGATAATTAATCATGCGCTGACATCTCTTGGTCAAAGTTCCATTTTAGGATTTTGACCATTGGGTGAATTCATTTGTAATTCCTCGTTTTCACCCGAAAAATAAATTTGTTTATTATTATAACTAACCTAGATTCATATAAACCCCCAAATCAATCAAGAGACGAGGGGGATCATATACTTGAAGTCAACATTCAAAAGTTTTTAGAGTTCAAAATCTTGAGGAAAAGTTTACACCTTAAGGGACATGATTCTTCTCGGTTTATAGTGAAAAAGGAAAAGGTTTACACCTTAAAGGATGTGATCTCTCTTGACACTTAATAGATCCCAGGTTTAGATGGATCTAGGTTGGTATTTTATTATTTAATTTGAATTTTTTTATCCAATATGTRCCACATAAGCATTATAAACATGRCATACCTACTTGGGATGTAKAAAGCACCTCTTGGTGCAATTCATATTATTATTTTCAATGATTTATATATGATACAACGCCTTAAAAATGATAAAAAGTCAATGAATACAGTCCTCTTCGAGGGAGAAACCTCCTTTTACAATATATCCAATTCAGAATACAATATGAGATGAGATAATATGATCATAAGACTAGCTCCTTGGTATATATATAGGAGATAAAGGGTACAATTAAGGGTTCTAGCTGACCTATTAATATAACACTAGAAATGTAATAATTCAACATCTGGGGGCTTAAAAAGGGATTTTATACGTAACATGGGGCTTTGTCTAGGGATTAACATGTCCATATCCTTAAAACACATGTTTTCCTCAACACTTGATTAACTGTAAGTGTTTTTGCATGAAGATCTCATCTTCCCATGTCACCTCTTCCACTGGTAGGTTCTTCCATTTGACAAGGTACTCAATAATTGTTGGATTTTGTAGCCACTTAATCCTTGTTTAAAGGATTATTTATGGTTCTAGTATGATTTTCCATTCTTCATTAATCTATGGAAAAATAGTTTGGATTGTGATCTTATCATCCATTACCTTCTTTAAGCAAGAAACATGGAAGATTGGATGTACACATGAAGATGGAGACAACTCCAATTTGTAAGCCATACTTCCAATCCTTTGCAATACCTTATAGGGGCCATAAAATTTGGGTGTTAATTTATTGTCATTCTTTTGTTTCTTGAGGGACATATGTTTATATGGTTGTAGCCTAAAAAATACCCAATCCCCCACTTCAAATTCCCTTTCACTGTGATGTTGATTTGTTTGTTGTTTCATCATATTTTGTGCCATAACCAAGTTGTCCTTCAATAGTATGAGAACGTCTTGTTGGTTTCTTATGTGGTCCTCCACTACATGAAACTTTGTAGTCCCTTTCAATGGGGATGTGATGGATGGAGGATGTTATCCATAAAGTGCCAAAAATGGGGACATTTTTGACGAAGTATGGAAGGATGTGTTGTACCACCATTCTGCAAAGGGAAACCACTTGACCCATTGTGTATGTTTAGCATATGTAAAGAAACAAAGATATCCTTATAGAAATTTATTTACAACCTCAATTTTCTCATTGGATCGAGGGTGGTAAGATGAGATATGAGTCAATTGAGTACCCAAACAAGAAAATAATTTAGTCCAAAATTTTCTAGTGAAAATTAGATCTCTGTCACTTACGATAATATTGGGGACATCATGTAGATTTTGAATTGTTTCCATGAATGTTGCAGAAATTGTACTTGATTTAAAGGGATGAGAGAGAGAGAGAGAGAGAGAGAG
>JASDQU010373480.1:7530-18041 GCA_032191745.1 Picea mariana
GACAGTTTACCACTTTGTATTGTATGGTGTTGAACACATGCGTCTAGGTTTTAACTGTGCTTATACTTTTGGGCGAAGTATAAGAAATAACATCTGTGTTCTGGCCAGAACTTTCACCAACTGCTTTAGGTGCTTTCCATGGAGCCATGATATCAAATTCAGAGTTCTGTTACCTGTTACAGAGATTGAAAATGCAGAAAACTAGTTATTTTGTTAAGCTAGCTCTTAAGAAAACAAGAAAGTGATTCAGAACTAAAAGTCCTTTTTGCCTTAAACGCATAAACCATGCATATACCTTCACTGAAAATGCATTTAATTCCTTTAATAAAAATATTTGGGCGTTAAAATCTGATCCTATTTGGAATCATTTCCCTAAATCATATATTAATGTCATTTATGGTCGATATCTCGGGAAAAGCACAGAATTTGAATGTATCCGAGTTAATTTTAAGAAATATATTAATTAGAGTATAATTCTCATTTAGTACCTTAATTAATCATACCTAACACTTAATCAAGTTTTGGATTTTCGGGTCTCGGGGATCTTTAAAGCAATTTAAACTAAGAGTTACGAAACGCGAAATTGCGACAGGTTTTAATTTAGTATAATCATATTTAAATCTCTTAATTAATCACGATTAGTTTAAAATGTCGGGGTTTCAGGTATCTAGACTTCAAAGCCTTTATATGTGAGAGCATCCCTAATCGTGAAGTCACGACAAAATTTACTCTTTGTCAATCTTACTTAATCGTTAATGAACCTGACCTAACATTTAAAACTTTCATGAGTTCGGGTATCGGGACTTCAAGGATGCTCAATATCGAGCCTTCGCATTTCACGAAACCCTGACTCCCAAAATTTCAAAAAGAAGACCTTTATATAAATTGATTCATTAATTAAAAAGGTGGCTCCATAATCTGCTAAGACATTAAAACCTTTGGATTGATTGGAAGACTTCATTTGGACGATGCATTTTCATGCTTTTTATTTAAAAAAAAAATGAAAATTATTTTTAGTCTAAGTTTTTAGAAAACAATATATATTTCAACAATACTTTCGGAGTTACACTTTGTGGAAGATAGGGTATCTGACTAGTCCTATCGACTAGTCTCAAACAAGTGTTCTGGTTAAAACAAGCATAACTTATTCATAGAGGATCCAAATTGAGTGAGACTAGTTTAATTGGACCATGGATAGTCTACAATATTTCTGGTACCATTTTCATAATTGTATATCAATTATTGTGCATGGGGCACGCTATACAAGTGCACTCTCCTGGAAAGGCCAAAAATCAGCAAGGTGTGGGGAAGTTACCATAACTTCCACTTGGCACATCCAATTTTGGTTAGACCCATGGCATTGTAGAGAAGAAATTTCATAGTACTATAGGTCACAATTTAAAACTAAGAAGGGCCAAAATCCCAGAGATACATTAGAAGTAAGGTCGGCCAGGAGGACAAACTCCAAATCAAGGTTTCCAAGGTATGTTGATTTAAAACTATCATAACTTTTTATTGGAATGTCCGATTGAGCTGATTCAAAATCCGTTGGAAAGATGAAACCTATAATATTATAATGGAACAAGGATTATAAGTATTTGAGACATTTATCCTTAATATATAGAGGTTGGAAGTCAAGGATTAAGGTTAGACCTCAATTAAGAGTCAATGACAATACCTAACTTTAGTGGAGATGAAGATAAAGATGAAATCAGTCGCAGGGAATGGTTGAGGATGGTAAAGGAATATTTTATAAGGATTGGTATAATTCCTTGTGGGGAATATTTTTATTTTTTGGGTGGATCTCATAAGTGGTGGTGAAGCCTTGATGAAGATACTAGACTCCACTCCACATGGGAAGAATTTGAAAAAATCTTCTCAGATAAATGGATTAGGGATACAAAAATGGAGGAAATGTATAGAATTCAAGATGAATTAAAATAAGAAAAGGAAGAGATTAAGAATAAGGGTGAGGATCTATCTAATATAATATCCCTTAATGAATCACTCGTTAAGGAGGCTAAGAACCTAAAGCAACAAAAGACTAGCAAAGGCAAGTGGGAAAAAGATGAATCAAGGGAAGATTTAAAAAAGAAAGATGAAGATATATGTAGATTATGAATCCATAAAAAAAAAATATTGGATGAGGTTAAGAGATTGAAAGAAGAAAAGAAGAATTGTCAAAATAAAGAATAAATAAGGATCTTTGATGAAGAATCTACCAAAAGACTGCAAGAGGAAATTGGAAAGAACGTTGAGGAATCCTTAAATGCGGATGAGGTAAAGTCAGAAATGAAAGCCATAATTGAAGAAGGACGTCATAATTTGATAGATGGGGTTACCTTGCAGCTTCAAAAGGAGAAAAAAGACAATATTCAAGGAGGTCAACAGAAGATACTAGAAGAAGTTGAACTCCATCTAGAGGATGTACATGCCAAATATGATGGTATTATCTCCAAGGCTAGAGTAATCAAGGACCAAGAAAAGATGACAAAGGATGCCATTGTCTCTGAAAAGAAGATAGATGAAATGCATGTGAAGAGTGAAGAAAAACCGTCAAATGTGAAACTATACCAACACCCTCATTACCAAGAAACATTTCAAAGAAGACAAGAAGGATGATATCAACATTATGAAGGAAGAAGATGGAATACTTGTCAATATTCATGGAACAAGGCATCACCAAACTACTCTTCAACAAGCTATTATCAGAGACCAACAACCACTACAAATTGGAGAAGCTTAAAAAAAATACATGGAATCAAAGGGAAAAAAATTATACAACAACTAGACACCAAGGATTAAGAATGGAAATAATTGATTTTGGATGGATAGATCATCAACAATGGAATGAATAAAGAAAGAAGATAAGAAAATCATATTACTTGGTTTCATCACATGTGAAGCCTTTAAATGCAAAGCTTTGAGGACAAAACGTTTTGAAGGAGGGTACTATGTTATGACCCAAGGGGGGCATATATATGGCTAAATGTATATGATATGACCCCAAGGTGGGGAATATATGGGCCCAGATGTACATGTAATGTGTAAATACATATGTAATAGGGTCGACCTAGTGATAAAGGGGCCTCATGTGCAAGTGTGAATAGCTATATATAAGAGATCATTTTTTCATTATTGAGAGAGGGAATTGTGAAGTATGAATGGTATTTGGTTATTTGGAGGGGGTTCCCCTATTATTTAAGGAGTTATTGTGTAAATTATATATCTTGGAGTTGTGATCCACAATGACATTATGTATATGGTGTGTAATTTTGTTATTTTATGATATTTTGAGCATTTGGATCATTACAGGGCGTCTGTGAGAGAAAAAAACGGAGTGTTAAAAAATTAGGGGTTTGCATGTATGAGACATGTGAGAATTGGGGTTGGGCTGAGTAGGGTAAGATATACGAAGCAAGAGGTAGTGGAGGGAAAATCAGCCTTTGGGGATGCTCGACCAAGATGATGATAAAAAACGATGAACAACCGACTAAGGCACGCCATGAGAGGGTAGCTGGGGAAGCTCAATGATAAGATGGTAGAGAAAGGTGAGGACTGGGGGTTGAGGTCATGGAATATATATATATATATATATGTAGGTGGGAGAGGGAGAGAGGAAATCGGGGGGGGATTGGGGAGGGAAATTAAAATTAACTAGAAAATTGTAGTGGAAATGAAGATCAAAAATTTAGATCGGCCGTATTGTAGGGGATTATAGGAGAATCTGATGCTAGATCATCACTTGGTGCATAAGCCAATGTCCCATTTGGGACCGTCGAACTTTTAAGGAATGTAAGTGGTAAGAAAGTGGATCGATAACCACATGACCTATGATGAACATGCTTGCCTCAAAACCTAGGCAAGTACGCCTCCACAATTCGCATCCTTAATGATATATCTTCAACTGTCACTGGAAGGATCTCCCCTGTGAACTTACAATTATTGTACTTTCGAAATTAAATTTAAATTTATGACGACTAAGAACTATGTGAAGCACTGTACAATATATACTAATATTACTCCAGTGCTCTGTAAAGTCTGACAACAAGACTAAATGGCGGTTGACTCTTAAGGGTCGTAGTACACTTTCAACCTACAACCATTAATGAGACCTTTGAGTGATTGTCCTTGTAGAGTTTCCATCTTGGAGGCACCTACTTTAGTGGTGTAGATTACGTGGAATGAGCCTAACTAGCGCATATGTAACTTACAGAGATGTTGGGAGTATTTACTGTTATATAATATAACTAAATATCATGGATGCAAGATTTTCTATTAAGAACCAAATACTTTCATACAAAAATACCACAAATATTCAGAGAACAATATAGAAGAACCACACTTTTATTATTATCAAAACCTTATGGTAGGGAAACACCAAAAATGGATCCTATTATCGAAGAGATCCTCCCCTGTTCACTTGCCTCTTTGAAGGGGCATCCTCCTATTGAGATACCTCTYCAAATACAATACTTCTTAACTTGTTTCATTACATTGCTTGAACCCCTTTATATAGTACTACCAACCACCTAAGAAAATTCTAGAGGAGGAACCTTCCAGAATCAGAACCTTCTAGTAAGTCCTCTTACATTTATTATATCTAACTACCATAACRGGAATTATTTAATAATATAGTGGAGCTAGTCCACCTTACATTGACTGACCTCCACTKTTATTACTATGGGCCCTCCGGAACCCCCACTACCTCTCTAGCTACACTACATTCCCTCCCCCGTATGAAAGCGTTGTCCTCAACGCTTGTTATGAGGGTGTACAACCAAATACCAGGGTCCCATGGAGAAGTGTGGACCATAGTGATAAATTATACTAGATAACCAGGGTCCCATGTAGAAATGAAAACCACCATTCTAAAGTAGTCCAACCGCCATTGTAAATCAGAGTACCATGTCCAAGTGTTCATGTGAACTCCACGCGAAATATATCATAACCAAATAACCAACTGAAAATGATGCTCCAAAGGTTGACACCTATCATGTGGATCCAAATAAGAATATCCATCCACATAGAGGGAAAGGGTTGTATCTAAATCAAGAAAGAATAATACCACTGTAGAATATGCAGGCTCGACACTGGTAATCATAACTAGCTCTTTATTTGACACATTGATGTTCGGTGGAGTAGAGTCATCAAATAAAATATGAAAGTGGTTGTCATCCCATATATGACAACTATCCATATACCAATCATCACAATTGGCCTCAAAATCATACCAAGCATATGCTTCTATATTGTATTCATCCCTAATGACCTGCATAATATACCTTCCTTGTATTGCAATGTTGAGCTCTTGAAGATATTTCTCCTGAGTATTTTGCATTTCAATTTTGATTTCTTGAAATGTTGTCGTGATGGCTTCCATGATTCGAGAGAAAAATCCATTGGAAATACCACATATAAGATACCAAAAGAAATATCTTAAAAGTATCTATCCATTGGCACTGATTTGGTAGAAACTTGTGAAAAGTAATGAGCTATGTAGTCCCGTCGCCATCACAAAGACCCTAAAAAATGGTTGATTTTGAATCAATGATATCTTCACGTCCAGAGCTTTGATTTGGGGGAATTTTTCTTGAAATCGACTATTTTTGAATGAGGAACTCTGATTTGTAATTTTTTTTGGAAAATTTGTCCCCAACTGCTACATAAATAAGAAAAATCGTGCGGTCATCCACAAAAAAAAACCTTGAAAAATAACAAATTTTAAAATGACAACAACTTTACCTCCCAGACTTCATTTCAAACTATTTTTTTTTTTAATTGGGTGTTTTAATGAGAGGAACTCACATATACAACCAATTTTGGAAATGTTTTCACAGAAATATACAAAAAATTTCCAGAATGTCGCAACCCTCTTTTTCTTCTCCGAAAAAATCTGCAAAAATAGAAAAACAATTGCCCACAATTCCTGCCAAGGAAAGTGATCTGATACTACTTGTTAAGAACCAAATACTTGCATACAAAATACCACAAATATTCAGAGAAACACTCTTTTATTAATATTATCAAACCCTTATGGTAGGGAAATACCATACAATGGATCCTATTATGGAAGGGATTCTCTCCTTTTCACTTGTCTCTTTGAGGGGGCATCCTCCTATTGAGCTACCACTCCAAATACAATACTTCTCAACTTGTTTCATTACATTGCTCGAACCCCTTTATATAGTACTACCAACCACCTAAGAACCTTCCAAAGCAGGAACCTTGTAGTAAGTCCTCTTACATTTATTATATCTAACTACCATAGTGGGCCTTATTTAATAATATAGTGGACCTATTCCAACTTACATTGAATGGTCTCCACTATTATTACTATGGGTTCTTCGGACCCCCCACTAACTCTCTAGCTACACTACATTGTTTGAAGAATGTTACAGTCATGCCAAACCTTCTGTTTGTTTTTTTCCACTACTTGGTTGAATCCTAACATTATACGGTCTTCATCAAGTTCCATAAACTYATCCAGCCTATGCTGGAGGGACTGATCATTGGTCATATGAGTCGCGAGTGTGAATTAGAGGCTCGAAACCAAAAATTCCAATGGAAAGACCGCTTCCTTCCCATAGACTAATATGAAACATGTGTGCTTAGTTATCCTTTTGCATGTGGTTCAGTAAGCCCATAAAAATATGGGGATATGTTCATCCCAATCATCACGCTGCACATTACAAACTTTGGTTAAGGAATGTTCTTAAATTTTATTGAAAGATTCCACCGTATCATTAGCTTGAGAATGATACAAAGTGCTCTTCTAGTGATGGATCATGAACTCCTGAGTGAGCCACTGGATGGTCTAGTTTAGAAAGTGTGAGCCCTAATCACTCATCAATATTCATGGACAGCTGAATTGGGTGATAATATTTTCAAAAATGAAGCACGCTGTAGTATCGATTGTACAATCCTTGACTAGCGTGGCTTTAGCCCATCCGGTCAGATATTCTATGACATTGATAATGTAGCCTACCCTAGTGTGTCATGTAGGAAGATTAATAGGACCAACAAAGTCGATGACCCATTTGTTGAAGGGTGAAATGCAGTCATTAGGAAGAGGAGGAGCTCATATCTTCAACAGGGCTTGCCCATCCATTAAGATACATCACAATCCTTGCAATAGTCTTTAGAATATGCAAAGAGAGAGGGCCACCAGAGTTCGACATGTAGAAACTTGTACATAGTAGCCTTGCCAGGGTTATGGCCCCCAGTAATTCCTTCGTGTGCCTCATATAGGATGGAATATCGTTCTTGTACAAAAGAACAACGACGTAGGATTCCATCTACACCCAACCTATAAAACTGCCCGATAATCAACTGGTAATCAACATTGCGGGTCACCAATTGGCAACGTTGTGCAGGAGTATATTCCCTGGGATCTTGCCCAAAAATAAGGAATTCAACTATTTCATCTAGTTGATTTGGGACTGCTTCGATGCGGAAGAGTTGTGCATCAGGAAGCTCATCATCAAGGTTGTTAGTAGCCTCCTCCGTCTCAATGCGCAACAGATGATCCGATCCCACATTGTGTTTTCCTAGTTTTACCACAACCTCGAAGTCAAAGTCCTTAATAAAAATAACAACTGGTAGATATGGCCACCCAACACTGGTTTGTTAACCAAATACTTGAGGGTGGAGTGATCAATGAAGAATTTGAAGATGGACCCCAACAAGTAGTGGAAGAATTTTTACAGGGCATATACCATAGACATGTCCTTGCGCTCGGTGGTAGTATAATTCTGCTCAACATCAGATATCTTTCTGCTAGCAAAGTAGACTATATGATCGATAATTTCCTCCCATGGCTGGGAAACAATGACACCCAACATGATGGTTGAAGCATCGACATGAACATGGAAGATCTTGGACCAATCCGAGAAAATCAAAGTGGGTGCAATAACTATTTTTTCCTTCAGGGTATCCAAATCTTGCTGGAATTCTAATGTCCATTCATATTTAATATATTTATGGAACAACCTTTCCAGTGGGGCTGTGATATTAGCATAATTATGGATGAAATTTCTGTAGTATCTGGTATGTCATAATGTTGTGCACATCTCCCCCAAAAAAGTAGGGGCCACCATATCTAGGATGGAGATAGTCTCGGTCGGGTCGACTAATAAGCTGTCTTTACACATGACATGGCTGAGAAAGATACCAAAGGGAGTACAAAAGATGCACTTCTTCAAATTCAAATATATCTACAATTGGTGACATCGATCAAGCATGAGTCAGAGAGCTTGTATATGTTTTTTTACTAGACTGAACATAGTCCAATAATCCAAGTATACCTATAGAAACTTATGGATAAACTCTTTGAATGCTACTACCACTATCCGAGAAAATAATGCAGGGGAATTTTTTAATCCGAAGGGCATGACTGTATATGCATAGGAGCCCCATTCGGTTGTGAAGGTGGTTTTGGCCTCATCTTCCTCTACGATTTGAACTTGATGTTATCTGGAGAAACCATCCATGAAGGAGTAGGCTTCCCTACCTCCAACATTCTCCAACACCTCATTTGAGAATGGAATTGGAAAGGGTCATGGACAAGGCTATGTTGAGGCTCCGCAGATCGATGCATATCTGAATTTCCTTGGTTTTTTTTCTGTTGAATGACCATGGGACTGATCTAGTCAGATTATTCGATGTGGTCAATGATCCCGACATCCAACATGCGATCTAGATCCTTTCACACTTTTTCTTTGTATATAGGATTTAGATGGTAGGGTATTCTCTTGATTGGCTTGGTGTCGGGTTTAAGATGGATCTTCATAGCTCCTAAGGATCCTATGATCCCCTTCATCTCAAAAAAACTTCGAGGAAATAAGTCTTCATACTCTTTCAGGAGGTCAACCACCTGGGTGACGGTCTCCTTGTCTTAGTAATCCCCAATAATGGCCATCTTTGGTGCTTCCTCTATCCAAATATTGTGTTTATTAGTCTTTATAGGGAAATTATAATCCGGTGTGGTTTTCTCAGCTGCCCTTCCCTCTAGAGCGTGTTCTTCTTCGAACTATCGGATTTAGACACCACGTGGGTCATCATTGTCAATATTGTCCATATCATTCTTCCAACAATGGACTAGCAGATTTTGGCTGCTGATGAAAAATAAATTCCTTAATCTGACCAAGAGCTTCGGTAACAACTGGAGTGTCTGAAGTGAACCAGAATGTCGAAAGGAACTAGCGAGTCATATGGGTCCACTCACTTGTTTTCCTTTGGAGTTATTCCTACATGTACTAGTTGTGAGGGACCATATCCATAATATGGACAAATCGATGGACCCATTGGGCTTGAGGGATGTTCTTAGCAGTACAATTTCATACACAAAAGGATATGTGTTCATCAATATCCTCAATCCCCTTATATCGATTGGATAGTTCAAAGTCGACGATGGGTTGGAAGCACACTTGTATGAACTCGGTTGTCTGCTCCTAGTTTTGAATATTCCAGCGATGAGTCACCCACCACCATGTTGAGGTCCCACGAACCATGACATCCATGGCTTGGAGTCTTTGCTCCATGGGGACAGTCTTCTCTAATTGGACCATGAATGTCTCCACTGGTCCAATACCATCAAACTACGGGGCATCAGAAAGTTCCGACCCTATCCATTGCACTACCTTTGTGATTCAGGTGCATCGCCATGTTGATACCTCATACAACTCACTCTTCCATATATACAAGGCCTCTTCAAAATACGTATCATATGACTTAACACTTCTCCAACTTAATTCTTCATCCATTGTGGGGTTGATATAGTTGTCCTTGCGTGCCGTGACCTTGTAAATATTTCCAATTTTCGAGCTCTGTACATCCTTGTCGACAAGCTCATTGTAGAGATCGCCTTCATATGGATCCAATGGTGCGAATAGGCCTAGGGTGTTAGTCTCAAATGACATTTGGTGGTTTTCAAGTTCAACACGACATTGTTATCAAAATCCTAGTCAATTCCTAGCAATGCAGGGTAGGGATCTGACTCATCCATGATTTCAATGACTTCAAAGTCGACCTTTGTTTTTACTCCTTCTATATTCACCTCAACATGATCCAGCTGACCGATGGGGTAGATATTGTACTGGTTGGCTAATTGAAGCTGAATGGGTGACCAGACCAACTTCAATTTCTCCATCACTTCCCAGGATTTCTTGGGTAAAATTTTCACATTGGATCCTAGATCTAACATGACTCCATCTGTATCATACCCACCAAGCTATGTTGTCATCTTAAACTCTCAGCCAGTGCAATTTTTCTCACTGACCTGGAAGTTATCCTTTTATGGAAGCATAGCTACAATGGTGGTCTCCTCTCGTTGTTCTTTCATGCAAGCAATTAACATTTGAGTCAACTTACTCGCAGATTTTGGATCTCATAGAAAATGAAAACAACATTGCAAGAAGGTATTGACATGATCTTCTGCTTCTTCCATGCGACTAAGGCCGCACAAGGATTCTGCACATTGTAAATCTTCTTGGCATTGTTCATATGCTTCA
>JASDQU010373480.1:53794-66797 GCA_032191745.1 Picea mariana
TCTAGCAAGGGACTATCATAACCCTTGTACCACTTGCAATTATTGCAACTCCTTCGAGCATGTCATAAAGGACTACCTTGTGATGCTATCCAAGTTTCAGGAAAGATGAGGACCCCCGCAGAACCCACAAGTGCAATTGATCTATGCTGAACCTCATAGAGCAGGCCCTAGAGTCGCTATTATTGCTCGAGGAGGTGCTACCACGGGAGCGGATAGAACAACCCAAGGAAATATCACAAAAGACTCAGGCATCAGGAAACATGTAGAGAAGACCCAAAATTTTGATGCGAAGAAAGAATGAAAAATCTTTGAGGAAGCAAGGCAAGAGTTCAAAGAAGATCAAGGTTCTTCCTCCAAAACATGACCAAAAATCAGGGAATATGGGATGCCTCAAGAATTTGATCAGTCAGCTACGCCAAAAGGAGGAAAAGAGGTTAGTAAGCTCATTGAATTTTTATACACGTGTATTAAGTTAATTTAGGATGAAAACGTTGTGCAAGAACTACAAAACTTAATCAGGCAGTATAAGCTAGGGAAGATAGACCCCTTACTAAATAGGGAAATACAACAAATTGGTAAGAAGAGAAGGAAAAATAAAGAATTACATTTGAATGCTCAAATAAGAGAGTATGATATAGACAATGTGGTCCTCGACTTAGGGTCGGAGGTCAATGTCATGACGAAGCAAATTTGGGCACTAATGGGAAAACCAAGGTTGATCTATTCCCCTATCAGACTTAGGATGGCTAATCAACAAGMTGTTAGCCCATTCAGACGATTGGAGCATATCCCSGTGGACATCGACGGAGTTAGTACCTTTGCATATTTTGAGGTAATTGAAATTGTTGATGACAACTGCCCTTACCCTGCATTACTAGGAATTGATTGGGCCTTCAACAATTCCACTATTGTTGATTTGAAGAAAAGACATATGAAATTTGAAAGAGATGGACTTAGGGTCATTKCACCCTTAGATCCAAATGAAGGTCCAYGATACACAGAGCACATCAGAGAAGAAGATCACACATACGAGTTGGAAAACATCTACAAACTAATAGCCARACAACAATATTACATCAACCCTACAAATGATGGGAATCTAAGCTGGAGAAGTGACAACGCGTGCTCATCAGATTCAAAAGAAGCACTGGAGAACTAACAGAACCAGATGTATGAAGTATCTACCAAAATATGTGCTAGAGTAACTAGAGAAGTTCGTTGGATCGACACAATAGTGAGTAACTTACCCACATTTGATGGTCTAATCCCTTTAGAAGCCTTTCTATCATATTTCGAAACAAGTGTACTAATACAACATAGATTGTTGGCAATGGATGAGGCCCTAAAAGCCACACCAACAAGATGGTGGGGGACACATAAAAGCAATATCACAGACTAGACCCAATGCCGAACCTTGATGACAACGCGGTTCTTAGCTCAAGCAGTAAGTTACGAAGTAAGATATACCAGTGGAAGTTTCCCAAAGGACCACGTGCGAAGATATGAAGAGGCCTGGAGTGACATTCCTTGAGAACAATGGGTGCATAGATTCATTAACACACTAGACACGACCCCTATCAACTGGTACCTTCAAGCGGAGCTGCGCCTCGTCACTACAGATTGGGAAGGTATGATTCAGAATTTTTTCACCACCTTTGCATTTGAAAGAAAATATCCTTCAGTAGACCAAGCATTTCATATCATGAGAAAGAAGGTATTCAAAGAAGTATCTAGCCTCCTTATGGAATAAGAAGAGGATGAATGGACTGCGCCTCTCCAGAAATTGCAGAGTTGCTACAACATCAATGTTGATGACGACGATGATCCTAGGAAGGTAAACATCACTGAAACATAGGGCCAAATAAATGTGGAAGGACCAGGAGTTGAGCTACCATTTATTGGTCAGCCAATCAAGATTAAAAAAGTCAACATTGGGACAGAGGATACACTGAAGCTTGCTAATGTTGGAGATTATTGGGATGCTTCTACCATTGACAATATTGTAGAGTTACTGCATGAGTATCAGGAGTTTTTTCTGACCCAGTTCACTGATATGAAGGGTATCAAAGGTCCTATGGGAGAAATGAGGATCCCTTTGAAACCAGGCATGAAGCCAGTCAAGCAAAGACCCTACAGATTGAACCCAAAATATAAGGAAAAAGTGAATATTGAGATCGATGGAATGCTGAAAGCCGGGATTATTGTACCTGTCGAAGAATCAGAGTGGATTAGCCCTATGGTCATGCAAGACAAGAAGACAGGAGAAATCAGGATATGTGTGGACCTCAGAAAGTTGAATGATGCCTGTTTGCATGATCCTTTCCCTACACCACTCACTGATGAAGTATTAGACAATGTGGGAGGCCAGGAGGTATATTCTTTTACAGATGGATTTTCAGGATACCATAAGATCCAGATTTCTAAGGAGGATCACCACAAGACCACATTTTCCACAAAATGGGGATCCTACCAATATATAGTAATGCCATTTGGAGTAAAGAATGCCCCAACCATCTTTTCCAGGGTGGTGGTCGAAGCGTTCAAAGAATTTTTTCATAAATTTTTAGAAGCATATTTTGATGACTAGACTGTGTTTAGTTTGTTGAAAAATCATATTGAATGTCTAAGGCTAATGTTGGATAAATGCAGGCAGTGTCAAATTTCTTTGAAACTGAAGAAATGCATCTTCTTCTCACCATTTGGAGTGTTATTAGGCCATATTGTATGCAAGCAGGGATTGTTGGTTGATCCATCTAAAATTGCAATTATAGTTGATTTTCTACCTCCTACTTCAGTCAAACAACTACACACTGTGCTAGGACATACTGGCTATTACATGAAATTCATTAAAGGCATGCCCAACTCACAAAACCAATGGAAAATATGTTGAAGAAGGATTGTCATTTTGGCTGGACAGATGAATGCTAGCAGAGCTTCGACATGCTAAAACAGAAGATGGTCACTGTGCCCATTCTGGTTTTTCCAGATTGGAGCAAAGAGTTTCATGTACATGTCAATGCATCTTCTATTGCATTGGGAGTAGTACTAGCACAACCAAGAGAAGGAGAGATCGACCACCCATTAGCTTTTGCTACCAGGAAGCTATCTACATCTGAAATTAATTACACCACTACCGAGAGAGAAGGAATAGCCATGGTGTATGTGTTGCAGAAATTCCGATACTACTTGTTGGGAGGACACTTTAAAATGTTTGCAGATCACTCCGCGCTGAAATACCTGGTCAAAAAGCTAGTGTTGGGGGGGAAAATATGCAGATAGATTCTTCTATTTCAAGAATATGATTTTGAAATCATAGTTAAGCCAGGAAGAATGAACAAGGCTCCTTACCACTTTTCGAGGTTGGAACATGGCGAAGAACCCACTAGTTTGGAGGAAACACTGTCGGATGCACAGCTGCTCACCATTAGAAATATTGATGACCACTTCGCAGACATTGTCCAGTTCTTTTCAACATGAATGGGACCTAGTGAGTATAGAATTCCTCAGAAGAAACAACTCGTGGTGCGCACTGCAGACTTTTCACTTATAGCTGGTCAACTATACAAACTAGGACCTGATGATATACTAAGAAGATGTGTTATGGAGATAGAGCGACCATTGATCCTTGAAGAAGCTCATGAAGGCATCACAAGAGGACATTACACAGGAAAACATACCACGCAAAAGGTTCTGCGAGATGGCCTTTGGTGTCCCACCTTACACAAAGATGCTAAAGATTATGCCAAAGCCTACGATGTATGTAAGAGAGTTGGGAAACCGTCCAGAAGAGATGAAATTCCATTAGCACCGCATATGAACCTACAAGAATTTGAAAAGTGGGCCATTGACTGCGTGGGACCTATAAACCCACCAGGAAAGTGCACAGGAGCAAGGTATATCATTATTGCGACATAATACTTAACCTAATGGGCCGAAGCCAGAGAAGTTAAATACTGTAGTGAAACTACAACTGTGTGTTTTATATTTGATGAAATAATAACCAGTTTTGGATTCCCCAATATCCTTATGAGTGATCAAGGTACACACTTCATCAATAATACAGTTGAAGCCCTGACTGAAGAATTTGTAGTCCACCATCAGAAGAGTACACCTTACCATCCACAAGCAAATGGAACAGTTGAAGCATTCAACAAGATCTTGGAGACAACATTAATGAAGATTTTCATTATGAATAGGGATGACTGGGACTTAAGAGTACCTACAATACTATTGGCCTATCGAACCACTTGCAAGAAATTAACAATGCAGAGCCCTTTCAAGTTGGTTTATGGTCTTGAAGCTGTTGTCCCAATGGAATATTGGTACCAAGATTAAGGATTGCTACATTTACAGGTATGGATGACACTAATGCTGTTCAGGAAAGACTCGCACAACTAATTGAACTAGAAGAAGACAGATTCATTGCAGGATTCCACCAGTAGGTTCAGAAGGAACGAGAGAAGGCATATCATGACAAGCACATCAAGAAGAAGGCACTCAAGCAAGGTGATTTAGTACTGGTGTATGAAAGTAAGTTTATAAGACACCTAGGGAAGTTCAGAATGCATTGGCTTGGACCATATGAGATCACCTATGTTACAGAAGGAGGAGCTGTGCAACGTAAAACATTGAAGGGAGAATGGAAGGAAGGATTGGTGAATGGGAGTCAACTGAAGTTGTACTATGACAACCAGCTGCCTGGCAGTTCTCGGTAAAAACAATTGGAAAAGGGTCTAGGTACTAGGTGCAGTTGAAACTGGGTACCATACACATAAAAGAAAGTCTTCACAAAAAGGGAGAGGAGACATAAAGCAGAAACCAAGGCTTCCTTGCGCAGTCCAAAGTTGAAGCAAAACATAAGGATTGGATCCAAGTGCCTCGGGACGAGTCACAGGTGAGTGTTGGGGGCCTGTTGGTCCTTGTTTATGGAAGGAAGCGAAGAACAAGGAAGAAAAATTGAAAAACAAACTTCACAGGAGACACAGTGACTGTCACTGGGTTGAAGTAAGAAAAAGAGTAGAAAAGATGGAGCGAAGCGAGGAAATGCAAGTCGTTGGATGAGGAGATCAAGGATGAAAAATCAACAAGGAATATGGATCGTGTACAACTCAACAAGCGGAAAAATCCACCATTGGATGCTTTGGAGCACCGTGCTAGAATTAAGGAAAGATAGGCTGGCGAAGACCGAAAAAAGCGGGTCAAGTTGACCTAGGGTTTTAGACACCTAGGGTTTTTGTATTTTAGGGTTTTGGCACCTAGGTTTCAGCCTAAGGCTGTCAGTGAGGTGTCGTAATGTGTAAATAAAGGTCTAAAGGGCCTAGGTTTGGTTGGTAATTCTGCAGTACAATATTGTTGTTGATCTAGCTATAGTATTGAGTGAGGGATAATTGTATTGAGAGAGAGAAGTGCTAAGAGAGAGGAAGACTTCTGGTATTGTAAGATCTTTTGCTGTGTGCGAAGTTTAGGTCCTGCAGCTGGGTGCGCAGGGAGGGGAGAGAAAGAGAGAGAAGAAAGAGGATCTGCTAGCTAAGAGCGTAGATAAGAACTGTATGCTTTACCTTAATAAATCACAAGCACAATTCTATGGATGTAGCCCTAGGGAGAGGGTGAACCATGCACATCTATTGTTGTGTGTGTGATTGATGCTTTGATCTCTATCGCTGTTATATTGTTACCTGCCTTATTGTATTAGATCAAATCTATAGTTGTGATCTGCCCTTGTGCCAACACTTGTAATCCATGACTTATTTTAATATTGTGTTTAATAAGGTACATAGTTTACTATTTTCTTTGGTTGTTGTTGTGGCCATAACAACTCCCCTTATTTTTGCTTGGTCAAGCTAAAGGAAAGCCCCCCTATTTAAAATTTTATTTTAATGTTTAATTTATTGTTTTGAGTTTCATATTGTATATATGCATTTTTCGTTTTAGTTTTGTTGAGATTATTTTGTATATATTTATGTTTTCTTTTCAATTTTATGCTTTTGATCTTTATCTAGGATTTGCAAGAGTTTTGATGAATTGTTTTTTGGTTTTCTTTTCAATTTTATGCTTTTGATCTTTATCTAGGATTTGTAAGAGGTTTGATGAATTGTTCTTTAATTAGATCAAGTACTATTTCAATGACTTCTTTTTGTTAATAATTTGGTATTTGATTTGCAACCCATTTTTTGATTCTTGATGTGCATTAGAAAATTTAAATCCATCACCCCTTAGCATTTTAGCCTTTAGATTTAATGATTGCTGACAATGAAAACCTAAAATTCAACGTGTATCTAGATATCTAGAAATCTAGATTTCATTTTATTCATTAATTCTTAAATCTTCTGAATCATTTATTTCATAATCCATAATCACCTCATGACACAGGTTTTCGCTTTACCAAATCAATTTCTTGGATATATTTTTTCCTATTTGATCAACAACTAGTACGACTAGTACTGTTTGACTTCATTCAGATTCAAGTTTTCAATTATTCTGGATTCCATATTTGAATCTATATTTCAAATTAATTCCATATTTTCATTAGCGGCAAGTACATATTGAGGTAGGTTGAAGCTTAAGATAATAAATGATGTGGATATGTTTATGCCTATTCAAGCAATGGATAAGATTATTGACTTCATCCAGATCTTAGTTTTTATTTATTTGTAATCTTCTCACATTTGATATATTATGGATTCTAGATTTTAGTCTAGACTTCATATTAATCCCAGATATCCGAAATATGGACATCCATACTTTCATATAACATGCATTTAAACAAATCCCATATATCAGATTTAAACCTTTACGAAATCCAATTGGAAGTTTACCACCTGTCCACCTAAAACACTTCCTCTGACCATGAACTTGACATGTCATTCTAGGAAGTTTACCACCTGTCCACCTAAAAATAAAACACTTCCTCTGACCATGAACTTGGCATGTCATTCTAGGAAGTTTACCACATGTCCACCTAAAACACTTCCTCTAACCATGAACTTGACATATCATTCTAGTATGATGTGGTGTTTGATATGGCATCCTATGTGGCATCTGAAATCTATATTTTCATTTTAATAATCTCATTTACCTCATCCTTGATTCCATATTTGCTACATTATAGCAACCAAAATTTGACTTTACTCGTCCTCTGTAGAGTTCCATACTTTCCCTGACCACACACAAACTATAGTGGGATGCCTTTACATTATAAACCTATGGAAAAGAAATCCCAAGATGCATGTGGGATAATTCATCAAGCTTGAAAATTGATGGTTAATATTTCCTCTACGGGGTGATCAACGATTGTTGAGTCATGAGATTAAAACAAGGATTGTGCAACAAAAACTCCAAATTTGATCAAGAAATTTCATAGGGTTTTCATTATAGCTTTTGAGACGCTATAAACAATTGATTTTGCAATTTTTTTATTCATAGAGTCTTATTTATGAAATATTGTGTAATTTCATATTGGACTCAATTGTTGTGTTGGTTTCCTTATGTTTCATGTACTATATGGTGTGTGCTGAGGATATTATGGTGTTTCATTGGCTCCCCTACATTTTCCATTTTTGCATATGTAGTTGTTGGCTTGGATAGTTTTGTGTTCTTGGCTAATAATGGTTTCATTGGTTGGTGATGATGGTGTTGAGTCAAACCAGACTACACAAATTAAAATCGCAGTGGAAACCATGCCACATTTTTCTAAGGGCACTAGCCACCAAATCAATGAAGAAGGGGCACCAAATCACTCAAGAAAATGCCAACAAAACACAATAGAATGGTCATGATTTTATTGCAAATGAGGGCACAAATTTATAGTGGAAAGAGGGCATGTTTTCGCTTAAAACCTTGCCACCAAAGTGTAGTGGTAAAGAAACAAATTGCTGAAAAATGAAGCATGAAATCGCTGAAGGCAAAGGCAAAAATACACAGTAAAAGGGATCACAATTAGACTGAGAATGATCAGAAAATCGTAGATGTTTTTTTCCAATGAAATCGTTGAGAAATTGGTTCATGTTTTTACTAGGAAAGCATGCCAACAGTCTGCAAAGAGACATGCCATGGTTTTTTTGAGTAGATACGTGACACTAAATTGCATAAACGTTCCATGAATTCGTTGAGATTTGGGCCACAAAATATGGAAAATTGAAGCTTCTTCTTCATTCTTTCTTGAAGTAAATGCTATTAAAAGTCAAGGAAATTATATATATGGACTGGTGAGCTAGAGTTCCATGTGTTGTAGTCTCACACCCATGATTGTTGTAAGTGTGTATGTTCATTGAATTTTCTTGATGAATAGGAAAAGATTGAATCTGTGCAACTCTAGGTGTATTGGGTGATAACCTCCATCAAACATAAACACTCTAGAGTATGAGACACCAAGACCCTCTATTATCACTTCTTCAAACTTCACAAATCGGTGTGTTATAGCCTTAATATCCACCCTATAGGTAAGAGAAGAAACCATGAGAGGATAGAATCCCAAATACATCTTATGCCTAAGGATTGAACCCTTTTTGAGCCCTTATTGACATCCTCATAGGTCACCTAGTGGACAACAAGCGAGGCCCTTGCTAGACACTAGTGGCTCTTCAAGCGAGGCACTGCTAAAATTCTAGAATTGAGGAGTTACGAGGTGATAGGTGAAGGATGAGTTGGATATTCATACCAAAATCCTAGGAACTCACATCATTTGAGTCTCTAGTGGCCTCTAGAATATATAGAAGCTTCTCACAAGCCTCCTTCAAGAGCTATATAACAAAGGAAATCCTTGGGAAAGGGGAGAAATAATGGAATGGTAATGATATTCTACTCAACTACATAGGTGTCCATCAACACAATCGAGAGTCAGTGAGCCTATCCTGACCAAGGATCTGCTAGGAGAGGCAAGGATCAAGGAGACTAAAGGAGGATGCATCTTCAACAAGTTGAGGTATGAATTAAGATGTATTCTCTATAATTTATTAATAGATCATTTGGTTTTCCCTCGTGAATGTTTGTATTTTATGCATATATATTCAGATMTGGTTTATATTGTTATAGATCAGGTTAGATCCAAGCTAGATATGGGATTCTAACACTAGGAAGACAAAGCAAAAYRATATTGTTTTTTCTTTGGTGTGCAGGAGTTAGCTTGTAGAAGATRGAGCTGAAACTTCAAGACTGCAACAACCAAGAATACAATAAGGAGAACCTTCAGGAAAAAATATGCCATTTTCCCAACTCCTTGTGTGKGATATTAGTKCTTGTTTCTAGGAGAACCATAGRAAATCTATCCCACTCATGTCTAGGGTTTCTAGGAAAATCTAGATCTTATTGATCTATTTAGTGAGATCCTTGTGAGAAAAAATCCCATAACATATCRATGACTCCCTTAAGGATTGGACCTAGAATCTTTGGTCTATCTCCCACTGATAACGTATCTCCTATCAACATGATTTACTCATCTACTAGTGGATCCCTCTAGTCTTCTAATCCTTGGGTGATACCTTGTCCCGAGGATGTTGATTCATATGGAGGAGCATCCATGCCACTCATCCTGGTAGAGATTGTCGTTCAGAACAATACCATCAACTATGATGATACTGGTCAGGAACTCCATCCTCATATGGAGTGTGATCAACCTACTTCACCCAAATGAGATGTTGACTCTCCAAGTTCACATGGAATCCTAGATTTAGATTTTCCTTCAGAAGAGGCCATCCTAGAAGTAATGGCTTCCATCGATAAGCCCGAGGAAGATGAGCATCATCTAGAATCCATCCTCCCTAGCTTGGAACTTGAAAGAGTTAACATGATGAGTCTTGACCCGATACTAGGGGAATTTTCTAGGGCATCCATTAGAACCCCCAGTCTCAATCCTTTTCCACCTCAGTTTTCTTTTTCAGAACTTTCCACAAAATTCTCTACTACCCCTTCCCTCGAGGATTCACATTTCGTACTTCCTTCATGTCTTGAAGGTTCTCATAAAGGAGATTTTGTATCTCACAAAACCACTCATGATGAGTATCTTCGACTAAAGACATTCCCCCTATATGGTGATCCATATGATTTTGACATTAGTCCATGAGTTCATTGGTTATGAAAAGGATCCTTGGCTTGAGCCTTGCAATGGGATCTACTTTGTGTAAACCATCAAGATGTGTAGTGTCTTGTACATAGGTGTGTGGTGTGAGTGCTTTTTGATCCATATTTTATGAGCAAAACGAAATGAACAATTATTATTAACACATATACACAATGAAAAAAAATATAGATACAATAAAAATGGCTTCTATTCAATGAAGAAATATGTTGAAACTGTAAAATGTAGATTGAAAACAAGCTTGCTAGAATGGCGGTGACTTATCTCTGAGAAGAGATGTGACGACAATGCTCATTCACAAGAAGATGAGTACAGTGAGGCTATGAAATCATTTTTACAATAAAAATGAATTCCAAAACCYTAGACATCCAAAAACCTAACCCTAGGAGATGAAGTGCCAAAAGTCATGTGGACCCTGTTGGGGTAAGTTGGTACATCAACTTCATGGGGTTGTAAATTTTGCATACGATCTTCTTTTAGGCACATGATAGCCCGTTGGAAAGGTCTATCTGAGGAATACACATTATGCTGTCAAAGTCTAACTTGTTTATAGTTAGACTATGGTGATCCCTAAAAACATTGTTTAGGGCCTCAAAATGACCTCGAAAGTTTAGGACCCGAAAACTAGGAAAAAACTTTCAAACTTCCAAACTGCCAAGATAAGCCAGTTGGAATAGGTGGGTAACCATCAATATCTACTTGGATCAATCCTCCACCCTTAGGAAGCATTGGTCTCCATTGCATTGATTTCCCCCATCAGATGAGGAAATTTCTGCTGAAGTTGGCCCTAGGTGAGTCACTTGCCTTGGTGCAGGAGTTGCCCTACTTTGACAACCCGATAAATATGGATCCTCTACTGGTGAGTTCCCTTGACCTATGTGTCCAAGATGTGATCATTGGATTCCTATTCCAGGCAGTCGTGGTTGATATTGTTTGCACAGGGGCAGACCCAGGGTTCAACGCTCAACAATGCACCAAAAAAACCCTAACTACCGGCCCTTTCAACAACACCTGTGGAGCAGGTGAAGTATCACTTGAGGTAGAAGTAGGGGGTTTACATGATGCAGGTGTCTTTAACCAAGCTGGGATATAGATCTGTGATAATAACACTTCACATGGTTCTCTACTAACACTTGAAGATGAAATGCATTAGTTCATTAGCTTTATTAACATCGCAGAATGTGCCCAAAGATAGATCGGTGCAGTAACGAAAAATATTAAGCACTTCAACCACTTCGCACATAGCACTAAGTTAGATGTAACATTCATTTATCTTAACACAAGTAAATCACTAAGCATCAATAGATATATCTATCATACATAATAATCAAAGCACTGAGCAGATTCATAACATAAACAACACAACACAGAGCAAACCAAATACACAAGATATACGTGGTTCACCCCAGTGTGGGGCTACGTCCACCAACTTCTTCATCTTATTTATTATTCATCAATCTCTTAAATTCCACGACTCCTGTGCATTAAGCCACAGAGTCGAGCTTCGCGTAGGACATGAGATCTGGGCACTGAGCACCATATCCTCCTTCCAATCTAGGCCGAGGCACATAGCCAACTTTCTATCACGCACAAAGCCTTACACATAGACATTCCCTTGCACAAAACCAATTGAACTACTTGCACTTAGCCACTTATTTTCTCTTCTTCTACCATACATTCTTACTTATTTATATTTTTAAATTCCCTTACAATAAGGCCTAATCATGGGTAAACCCCATTGGATGACATCCCATAACCCATTACAAAAATCCTAAAGAAACCCTTACCGGGTCCACATAGCCGGAAAAATAAGTGAGATATGTGATCTCAGCTCCGCCTAGGCACTCCATCTTCGACTAACCTGTCGAAGTCCAAAAGTGGTCCAAACCTGACCAAGGTTTCCTCAAAACTTGGTTGATGGCAAACAAAGATCTATTGGTGTCAATTGTTCTGCTATCTCTTAAGTGTCCAACAATGGTGGAAAATATGGCCGAAGGAGATCCACATTAAATACTGGGTGCAAGCTAAGGAAGGGGGGAATGTTGATCTCAAAAGAATTGTCTCCCATAGCCTTTGTGATGGTGTAAGGTCCATAGTGGAGTGGACGAAACTTCCTATGGGGCCCTGTAAGGTGTTCTTTCTGCAAGTGCAACAAAACTTTGTCTCCCACCTGAAACTTGTGTGGCACTTGGTGTTGATCATGGCACTACTTGTACTTGGCATTGGACTTTTGTAACATATCTTGAACCTATTGGCAGATGTGTTGGATCCACTCAATGAACCGGTTGGATTTTTTAGCTTCAGTTTGAGCATGGGATAATTCTACCTGGGTGGTCACAAGGGGTAGTGCAACATCCATGGGACCCAATGGTTGAAATCCCAACCCCACCTGAAAGGGGTTGTGGCCGATTGAACTATGTATGGCTCTGTTGTGCAGGGGTGCTTGGAATTGCACGTGCGCATGATATGCATGATCATCCATTTTGTTAACACATAGGATGTGCAGGAGTCAAGGTCTAGAAATATGATCAGAGTACAATTACAAAAGTCTTTCATCCATGATGGTGGTTGTCATCATTAGCAGAAGAGGGAAATTTTTGGTCATATATGTCTCTTAGTTTAAAGCCTTATGCTGTATTTGTTACATGTTGTCATCATCCAAATGCAATCTTATAATTATTTCTTGTAACTATTGTATATTGTTGCAAACTGTTACATATTTTATGCACTGCAAACTCTTTGCACTTATCAAAATCCGACAATATTGGTATCCTAAACTTTGGCAATCTTCAAGTTTGTTATATTATACCAAAAAGAGAAAATTGCAGTTTCCTCTTGCAAAAGTAACCTCATCCACTATATTACTGTGCACTGCGAACTTAACAAGTGTGCTACAAACCATCTATTTTACACAGAGTTGCTTCAATTTTT
>JASDQU010373481.1:15765-36631 GCA_032191745.1 Picea mariana
TATTATTTAACTAAAATTAATGAATCCCAACTAGCCTTCCTTTTAGAGTGGAAATTGTCTATACAAAATATAATATAGACAACAATGAAGTATAAAAATAGTTAAAATCTATGTAAAATGTCTTTTATTTTATATAATCTCCTTATTCATTAATTATAGATATATTGTTTCTTTTATATAAATATAATCCTTTTTCTTTTATCTTTAATAAAATCTTCCATCTTATAATTCTTTTTAGGAAATGTATTGAATATATACACATATTGGAAGAATTTTAAATACAATACCCAAAACTACTAAAACATATCATTCTCAACTATAACTAAGAGAAGATCCTAAAAACATCTTAAACATGACATTGCATGATGAATTAAATTCAACACATTTTTATCATCTTCAAATTTGTGCATAAAATATAATGAAACATGCATTTTTGAATATTTTCAAGGACTAAAGTTAATCACTCTTAAAATAATGAAGGCAATCAAAAGCACCACTTTTATTTAAAAAAACATTTAAAGATCATTAAATTTGGACAATAAATTAAGATATACTTTTATCATTAAAAGATATTAGAATGCTAACACAATTTTGTAGATAGAAGAATGAATCATAAAAAAATAAATTATATTTAAAAATTGAATGAAAAGATAAAATCTTGAATTTGCAAATACAAAATAGATATTATTTTTTAAAAGAAAATCATCATTTAAGATATTAATTTTTATTAAGAAAATTATCATTTAATAACTCAAAGTATTTGGCACAAAAAGAAACCAGTTCTTTTACTTTAATATTGGTTGTATTCTTTGAAAAAATATTTCAAAGTAATCAATATATTTTTTTTCAATTTTTATCATTTTTCTACTAAATATTTATCTATACATGAATTAAGTATTCCTACCAATTACTAAACTATACTTTAAACATATTTTTTATATAAAACTTTTTCTAAAAAAAACTCTATGTAATTTTCCTCCTAACTATTAAAGTATCCTACTATTAACATGTTTGAGCATCATAAATATAACGGTTCAACAGAAAGAAAGAAAAAAAAATTGTAAAAAACAAAAAGCAACATCAATAAAAAAAACAAAACCCTAAACTATTTTATGTCCACTATTAAGTGTCTTAAATATAGCGGTTGAACAAAAAACAAAAAAACAAAACAAAAATATGTAAAAAAACAAAAAGCAACTTCAGAAAAAGTAAAAAGCAAAACGAAAGTTCAGAAAAAGTAAAAAACAACAAGTTAGGAAAATAAAGTAAAACCTAAATTTTTTCATTATATTAGTTCATTTTTCCGGAGAAGAGATGACTTCATTTTTCCGGAGAAGAGAAGAGATTCCTGCATCATTCCGGAATCTGATTGTTCATTATTTTTGTTATATCTGATTGTAGACTGGACTGTGAAGGGTATTACAAGCAAAAACAGAAAAGACTGGACATGGGTATTACAAGCAAAAATAGAAAAGAAAATGAAGCAGCCGAGGTAAATGTGAAGGGCTCCCATGAAAGAACTCTTCGTGTGACTGTTCGTGCGTATTGAATCAATCTTGAATACTTCGTGTGATTCAATCTTGAATAGCGCCCATTTTGTGAAATCTGGGCAACGAATTGAGAGCCCGTTTTGTGAAATCTTTAGGGTGCCCAGGAATGAAAACTTCTTTAGAGATAATTCCTTGAGAGATCAAAATCATCACCGAGTTAAAGGTGTTGAAATCGAAGAGAGTGTTGATAGATCCGATGACTTCTACAAACAAATCGTAGGAGAGATTATCACTGAAGCTTCCGACATTGTTCAGCTTTGTTAAGGCTTTTTCACTGAAGCTTCAGTGAAGATTATCACAAAGGTTTGTTCAGCTTTGTTAAGGCTTCCCATATCCTTGGGGATGGTTCAGGTACACGATTTCCTTTTAAATATAGGCTCTCGAGCTTGTTAAGCATTGTTTCTTTAGGGTTTTCATTTTTGTGTGGAGAGAAATAACGGGTTAGCTGAGAAAGATGCTGTTGGACGGGCCAGGTTTATTCCTACCAGAAACGCCTTCAACAACACTGTCCAAGAAGGATGTCGTCGCGTGGCCAAAATAGTAAATTGCAATGAACCTGGTATGTGCAATAGTAATCTTAATTTTCACCCAGGATCCGAGCCGATATTGGTTCTTTACTGAGTTCCGAGAGGGTTTTCATTTTTTTGTGGAGAGGGTTTTCTTTACTGAGATCGCAGGACCCTTGATTTGGTAATGGTCGAAATCGATCTTGCTTAGTCATTTTTAGATTTCACTATAATGATTCTGTTTTTTTATCTTTCTTAGTCATTTTTGCTTAGTCATTTTTAGATCTCACTGTAATGACTCTGTTTTTTTTATCTTGCTTAGTCATTTTTAGATCTCACTGTAATGACTCTGTTTTTTTTTTAACTGTAATTAATATTTTTGTTCTCTTTTATTTCACTTGCACAGAAAACACAACATTCTCTAAATAGTCCTTTATTGTTAATAACAAACAATTCGATGCTAGTGTCTAGGCTTTGATCCTTTCTTTAGCATGCCATACCACTAGCATTCTGAATATTTGATCTTCGTTCTGGCAGAACCTAGATTCGCCCTTGTAAACACACATTCTATTTCATCTGCTAAACATATTTCTGGCTTTTTAGAGCAGTGGAGGGCCATATCAGATAGTTGTTGAGTGATAGGATAGTTGTTTTTTCTTTCAAAACTGATTTTTTGAACTTCTGGATTGGTTTAATATTAGTAAAAAAACTGAATTTTTGTGCATTTGATTGAGTTCAAAAGTTTTTAAAATTGATATTCAAATTTTACTTTTCAATTAACTGTTTTTTCTTTCAAAACTGATTTTTTGAACTTCTGGATTGGTTTAATATTAATGAAAAAACTGAATTCCTTTTGAGTTTAAAAGTTTTTAAAATTGATATTCAAACTTTACTTTTCAATTAACTGTTTTTTCTTTCAAAACTGATTTTTTGAACTTCTGGATTGGTTTAATATTAATAAAAAAACTGAATTCCTTTCTATTGTTATACTAATATGTTAACTTTCTTATACTATCTCCACTATTAACCTTAATTAATAGTGCAATTTAATCATTTTCTTTTTAAATTTGAATTTCTGGTCATTGTTATACTAGTTTTGTATCTTCATTGAATTTAATATACAAGATCCTCTGTCATCCTGCAATCCATTACACCGAAATGGATATTTCTAATTACACACCTATCCATGCAAATGAAAGAAATGAAGTGCAACTAGTCCCTATCTAGATTTCATAATCATGGCAAACTAAAAACTAAATTCATAATCATGGCAAACTAAACTAAATGGTAAGCATGAAAGTCTAATTAAATATAAGTCATAAGTTGTGTTCTATGAGAACATAAACTGTAGCATTTTTAACATTGAAGTTGCTTATTTTTTAGATAGGAACATAATCCATAGTATTTAAAAAAAAAATTACCAAAATTATTTTAAGAAATTACAAGTCAAACAATATTCTGATTATTAATTTGTATCAATATTCTGATTATTAATTTGTATCAATATTCTGATTATTAATTTTTAAAGGTCAAACAATAATAACAAACTTAACACTTAAAAATTTATATTCAAAATTTACATTAATATTCTCATTATTAATTTTGAGACATCAAACAACATTAATAAACTTAAGACTTTATTATTAATATTCTGATTATTAATTTTTAAAGGTCAAACAACAATAATAAACTTAATACTGTGAGAGTCAATTTTCAAATCATTACGGTGTTGTGGTGACTTTAAATAACAATGAACACTTAGTACTATTATACATTATAAGTCATAAAATTAAATTAATGATGTTTGAGTAACCAACCTAATAATGTTTTGAAAATTAAATTTAAAATCAAAAATAAGTTTTGACAAGTTTGATAATGATATTAGTGGTTTAAGGAGATAACTATAAACAAATTTAGACCACAATTAAAGGCCAAAATGATCTATCCCTTTGAGTATGCTTTAGCGGCCTTTGCTTTTAGATAAAGTTAAATTTATTCACAGTACATAATTTTCAAAAAAAAGTCCCAATTATATTTTTGGATATTCATTTCAGCACTATCTTGATCCCAATTAGTTTCTTTAAAAAATATATAAATCCTACTTTCCAATACAAAATCCTATGTTCTCTTAAGAAAATCAAAGAACATATATACTTATAAGTGTTCTCTTAAGAAAATCAAAGAACATATATACTTATAAGTGTTCTCTTAAGAAAATCAAAGAACATATATGTGGTGTCTAGTTAAAGATTATATATGATGTAATTACTAATTTAATTTCATATGCATAAGTGGAAAGAGATTAAGGATAATTAAAGCACGTTATCTCCATTCATTTTTACTACGTGGTGTTTAGTTAAAGATTATATATGATGCAATTACTAATTTAATTTTATATGCATAAGTGGAAAGAGATTAAAGATAATTAAAGCACTTATCTCCATCATTTTTACTACAGTTTCTTTCATTTTGTTATGTTAAAGTTTCAACTGACCACTGTCAGTACTGGGTCACCATTTATATATGGCCTGTGTAAACCTTGCAAATAAGCGAAGGAATTAGAAAATGAACAAAACATTTTGATAAAAATAAATCTTTAGTTTTAAATCAAATCAATACTTTCACAACCCTATTTCTGAAGATACTAAGGATTCAACCAATATAATTAATATTAAAATTAATGTCCTCTTATGCTTTCTAGTATAATTACTATGCAAATTTACTTTTTAATATAATCACCTTTTACTGAACAAATTTGCTTTCTAATATAATCACCATTCAAATTTGCTGACATGATCACTAAAATCATTCAACAAAGATAATCATTATGATCACTAAAATCATTCAACAAATATAATCATTAAGATAGAAGGGATTCAACAAATATAATTAATATTAAAATCAATGCCTTCTTATGCTTTCTAATGTAATCACTATCTTAATTCTTGATTTCAACTTAATTCTTGGTTTCAACTGTAAAGTGTAACAAATGACCTTTTGCCTTCGGATTGTTAAAAATATTATAATTATTTTAATAGTTGGTTTATTGTAAAGTGTAACAAATGACCTGATATCTTGATTTCAACTTAATTCTTGATTTCAATGTAAAGTGTAACAAATGACCTTTTGCCTTGGGATTGTTAAAAATATTATAATTATTTTAATAGTTGGTTTATTGACCATTTGTTTTATTGTAAATTTTTGGGTAAGATATTATATTGAGTATAATACAATGACATTATAAAAAATAGGATGTTGAATTCTCAACATTAATGCTTCTCACTTGTGGCAGCATAATAAATTTTAAGAGGTCGAATCTTTGTTTGGCATGTTTGATCGCTTCAAGCACTAAATAACATTGATATCAATACGATTTACTTGGCTTGTTTGATAGCTTCAACAACTAACTAGCATTGATACCAATACCATCACCATTTACCATTTATGAGGTAAAAGTGGTGTTTTTTAAACTAAACATTCAGTTTCCAAAATATCGGATATTGAATTGACACATGCTTATATAATAAAATAAATATATTATAGCTTATATTTAACATTGTAAAATAGACTGTCGAAAACACGTTTTCAGAGAATAACTTCATACAAGTTTTCTTGAGGAAATAAAATTTACACATCAATAAATGATTGTGTAGATTGATGGTGTACTTGAGCTTTGACAGGTTATTAACTGCATGAACAAACTACGTCAAATGGCACCCTTTCAACAGAAAGTGTGGGAGTTTTCATTAATGTTTTACTCCATGTGAGAACGAGGATACGGAGAGCTCACTGCTTGAGAGATCCAAATCATTAATAACCGGTAAGTCTGTTAAAATCTAATGCTAATTTTGATTTGAATTATGCTAAAAGGAATATCAAGAGATAGAGATTCTATGGCTAGTGAAGAACAACAAGGAGAACATGCAAACCTTTCACACACTTCCTTAGCGTTGTCTTCCTTTTTAATTCTATGGCGTTTCTGATCCAAGCAGGAGCTTATATCAATGCATCCTCTTTGCACTGGAGAAGGCCGCACACCTTCTCTTTTGCATTCTCCCAATGAGAAGTGGTGTTAAACCTTAAACTTGTTGCATTCTTAATTAGATCAACAGAAATCTTTTCAAAGTGCTCTCATACTTATTTCCATCAGCTTATCTAGTATTGTTCTTACATTTGTAGCCACGTATTCATAGTTTAAACTTTAGATATAACCTAAACCTATTATCCGAGAAAGGCGGTGGATGGAAATAAATCATACACAAGTTTAAAATTTTGGAGATTTTATACTCTGTTGTGTGACAGTATGACATAGTCATACTCATGATCGACAACTCCGAGGGTGTTTACTTTGAATTTGGATTTATTGTTGTTTGTCTTTGAATTGGAGGCGATTTCAATCGTAAGGGCCAAGAACCTATATATTTTTCTTTATGTTTTTTTTTCTGGAGGCTTCTATTGTTTAAATCTTGTTTCTTTATAGAGCCATAAATCATAAGATTTGAGGCAAAACGTTTATATCTCATCAAAACTGAATATAAATTTTTGTATAATTAAATCCTACAATTTCTATTATGAAGAAACAAACAAACAAAACTAGAAGGATTTTAATACATAACTGCAATTTCTACTACAACTCCTTTGAAAATTTAATGATGACAGTATGGACAATTGTGATTGTTCCTCGATATTAAAAAGTGTGAACAATAAATGATTTGGACAGTTGTGATTTGTTTGAGTCATTTTTACCTTTTTTTCTTTTGTGGAACATAAATGAACAATGCTAATTTTTGGGTCATTTTTATCTGTTTTGATTTTGTGGAACATAAATTAACAATGCTAGGTCCGAATGGAAGTGAAAAGTTGTCCACATCTATGTCCATGTGAGATTTTAAGCATGTAATATATGATTAATGAAACACACTACTAATAGAAACAATGTGGGTTTCCATGACGCTAGTGTTATGGCCTCATGCAACTTCAGCAGAGACAGATAAGCCCTCAGAAGATGGAAATGGCATCAGCTGAGTGGTTTTATGAATTGGTATAAGATGTTTCTCATTTTATCCATTTTTGTATATGATTCAATTCATACAATGAACAATACCTAAGTATGGTAACTTATTTAATTACATAATATAACTATTGATTTCCATGCTCTCGAGTCTTGTGTAGAAAATTTAAAAGAGCTCATATATAGTTCTGAAATAGTTTACCTCGGTCCTTGCAATGGATGAGAATTGCCATGGTTTGTCTACGACTACTAGGGATGAGAACTGCCACGACTTATGACTATTGGAGAAGTATGTGGAAGGGATGAGAAGTGTGACGTCTTATCATTGGATTCCTTCATTCCCAGAGCAAATCCTCGCAAGGGAAGAGAAGTGCTACGGCTTGTCGACGACTACTGGAGAAATCCGTGCAAGGGATGAGAAGTGCCACGGCTTGTCATTGCATTCCTTCATGGCCAACCTGCTACAGGTTTGGAGGTGTTTCTAATGCACTGCTGAAGAAGAAGCTTACAAATAAGAAGAAAAACCTCAGCCTTGCCAAAAGTTACAGCTCATGGGAAGAAGTAGAACAACAAGAAGATGGTGGGATGATGAAGTATGGGTAGGCTCATCCTTGCCAAAAGTTACAGCTCATGAGTTTTGCATGGAGGATGGAGTGCAACGAGGGGGAAGGAATGCATGGCGGTGAGGCAGTAAACAGCTGGCCAGGCAGTGAGATAGTGTCCCCGAATGTCATACCTCGACTGCACCACCCAAACCTCGACTGCAGTATACCACATGCAATTTGTAGTAATTGTTTTTTTTTCATTAATTTTTAAACTGAAATTATGAAAATAATTTTGTTGGTATAAAATATTGGAAATTAAAAAAAAATTAAATCAAGTTTGTCCTGAATGAAGTGAAAACTATAGTCCCTGATTACATATTATCCCACCATGGGATTGCTGACACTTTAACGTGATGCATGTAAGCTTCACTCTCTTGGAGTCTTAGATTTACTCCAAGAAAAAAATCCTTTTTCCCTATCCAATCTATAAGTTCGTCTAGATTCAACATTATTGAATAGTTATGAGTCTCCATCCTAGCTTCACCTTTTCTAGTAGAATTTGATTGATGGGATTCTTCAACTTTTTCACTTAGGTGGGTCAAGGAGGCCATCTAGCGGAACGCCCACCCGGGGCGCACAAGTTAACCACCTATGCGCGACCCATTTTCACCTTTTGATGTTATTTAATTAAGCATATGTAAATAAATGGTTCCCTCAGTATATAAGGCGAACCAAGACTCAAATAAAATATTCTTATCTTTTTCCTGAAACTATGTGTCTCATTTGATTTTATTTCCTGAGTTTTCAGTTCACGTTTACTGCAATTTCGTTTTTGGGGGTTCTCAGGGTTAATCAGTGCGCCTTCCTTCATGGTTGCACCCTGGTTGCTCCGTTTTCCATGCTTCCAACTCTGAGAGCGAGCTTATTCTGTTAGCTAGCCAATATCAGGGAGAAAATCGTTTTCCTACAAGTTTCTGAGGCAGAAAGGAGGGCGCACCTACCTGGGGTTTGCGCCCTTGCTGGTTTCACCTTTGCCGGGATGAAGTAAGTGTGCCCTCCTCTATGGCTGCACTGAGCTTTTCCCGTTGATCCCCGGGGATCACAATGAGATAGACACATCCTCTTGGCTACTCTCAGATTATCCCGACATTGGATCTGCATTGCTTGGTCACCCAAACCAATGGTGCACCCCTGTTCCGATTTGTGCCCCTGAGGAGTTTAGTTTTTGGTCAAGAAGTCGGACTATGGAGTGTGTGGTCACCTTCTCCAGTAGATATCCTTCTTGGCTAGATCAATTGGTATCAAAGCCTCAAGATCCATGGAAAATCTTTCGATCTTGAAGATTGAGCCAAATTTTTTTTTTGGTGTGGTTTTTTTCATGAAATAGTCCATATTTTGCCCACTCAAGGGTTTACATATTCATGCAATAAGCTCAATAGATCTCATAACCCCAAGGGCGCCCAGATCTCCATTGCAGCAGAGAGGAGTTCCACAGATCTAAAACAATACGGATCTCTCCCTCTAGACCAGTTCAACTCTATTGCTTCAGGGTTTCGCATCCTTTGTTCCCAAAACAAAGCCTGACCCATTTTTCAGTATTGCAAACTAGGTGCACCTTGATCTTTAGTTGGCCTCACAATGCCTCCACGAAAATATCCCTTGCTAGTAGAATCAGATTCCAACACTTCAAATCTCGTCCAAGATCTTGCCTCCGTCCTCAATGAGTTGTTCAGAATGCAACAACAAAACAATCCAGACCCCTTCCGATTGGACACTCGAATCCAACTACCCAAATTTGTTGGTCAAACCAATGGAGAAGTTGTGGATTCTTGGATCTGTATCCTCTCCACCTATTTCAACACATGTCCAGGCCTTACCGAGGAAAGAAAGCTCCAGATTGCAGCCTTGCAATTAGAAGGACTGGCACAAACTTGTTGGGATACAGAGTAAGAGAAGACCACATTTGTGATAGAGATTGGGGATGCTCCAGAATCCTCTACTTCCAAACCCATTAGAAATTGGGCTTGACTTTCTGAAGCACTGAAAAGTCGCTTCTACCCACCCGGGTATGTGCAAACCTTGTGGATCAAATGACACTAACTACGACAACTCCCTTCACAAGGAGAGCAAGGCGACATAGACTTATTTTGCAAGATGTGCCTCTTACTTCATATTCCAGATCCGAAAGAGGTACTCATATTAAAGTTTGTTGTTGGTTTATTTATTTAGTTCCGTCGAGAAGTAGAGCTATTTGAAAATCCAGCTTTAGACGAAACATTTCAGAGAGATTTGGCTATAGAAAGGAAAGTTTCTCCTAGAGGTTGTACTCCTCAGTCCCACCCCTACAACAACCCCTCTGCCTCTCAACCATCTAGCTCCAATCCTTCAGCCCACTTTCCACCTCCTCGGCCTCAAAACCCTACACCCAATACAAATAGGACACCCTGGTGCTCATTCCATAAGACTACTTCACACAATTCATCAGATTGTCGAATCCTCCAAAATATAAAGACCAACAAAACTCTACTGACTGAGCTCATTGCGCCCTCCCAAGTGGAAGATACCGAAGAAGCTCCTCTGGACAATCCCACAGAAGTGGATCCCCCACTGATTCTAATGACCCATGAAGATTCGAACTCATCCACCCAACCCCTCTTCACTCATAACTGCCAAATAAAAAACTCCTTGGCTTTACTGATGATGGATAATGGAAGCCAGAAAAATTTGGTGTCTCAATACCTTGTCAACCGCCTTAATCTGTTTACTACTCCACATCCGCAACCCTATCAACTTGGATGGGTCTAGAAGGATGGCCCTCGCCTCTTAGTTTCTAAACATTGTCTAGTCACTTTTTCCATAGGCCAATTCAAAGATACTGTCCTCTGTGATGTCTCCCCCTTGTATTGTTCGGATTTGCTCCTAGGTATCCCATACCAAACCCAAAGAAATGTTATCTATATGGCCAAATCCTGCCAGCACAAACTTACCAAAGAAGGCCACACTTACATCTTAACCACAACAACACCCAAACCCCCTGCTACCAAAGACCAAATCCTGCATGTACATTTAAATCAATGTGTCTCTCTGTTTGGTGCACCCAATAACACCAAACAATACCACTCACCTTGTTCCTGAAACAATGACTCCCCTCCTCCAAGAGTTTGTAGAGGTATTTCAACCTCTGGAGGGACTCTCCCCCTCTCGACACATTGACCATTCCATTCATCTCATCCCTAGATCTGCTTTACCTAACGCCCATACTTACCGTTTGGCCCCAACCGAAATAGAGGAAATGGAAAGACAATTGACTGACCTCATCAACTCTGGCCACATCCAACCATCATCTTCTCCCAGTGCGTCTGCCACATTTGTCATCCCCAAAAGAGATACTTCAAAAATGCGCATTGTCACTAATTACCGAGCCTTGAACAAAGCCACAATAAAAAACCGTTACCCCTTGGCTCGGATTGAGGAGTTACTCGACACCCTCCAAGGAGCTAAGTGGTTTACTAAATTGGATTTGATAGCCGCCTACCATCAGGTTCTAATGAACCCAGATGATGTTTGGAAAACAACGTTCAAGACCAAATTTGATCTTTTTGAGTGGAAAGTTATTCTTTTCGGCCTCACCAATGCCCCAACCACTTTCATGAGGCTCATCAATGACATCTTCAGAGCACATTTGGGTCGATTTGAGGCCATCTACTTATATGACATCCTCATCTTCAATCGGGCATGGGACACTCACATGCAACATGTCTGACATGTTCTCCAAATTCTCCGAGAACACAAGTTACAAGTCAAAGCGAAGAAGTCATATTTTGGTCAGACTTCAGTTTCCTATCTCGGTTTTTTGGTCAGCTTAGAGGTCATTCAACCAGATCCAACCCGCATCCAAGCATTGAATCAATGGCACCTACTTTCTTCAGCTAGGGAGCTCAAAATCTTTCTGGGTGGCATTAATATCTATCGTAAGTTCATTCCTTCTTTTTCACATCTTGCCCGTCCTTTGCATCACCTCTCAAATAGATCTTCTACATTTATCTGGACTAAAGAAGAAACTAGTCATTTTGCTCAGCTCAAAGACGCCCTCTACTCTTCCCCTATCTTACACTTTCTCGACCTCTCCCAACCCTTTGAGATTGAGTCTGATGCCTCACAATATGCTATTGGTGTCATTCTTAAACAGGGAGGACACCCCATTGCTTACTATTGTCTCATAGTTTGTAGGAAAGGTTTAGGTAGCTTGAAGTCAAGGCTCAAACTGGCGTAACTGGAGCTTCCCCACCCACTGTCACCTCGATGGGGAGCTCTTTCTATTTAGGGTGTCTAATCCCAAGGGAGACGTCCCTAGTAATCTGGGGTTCTGAAGGAGAAGGATCAAGATTTAAGGCTTCAAAGGTTAAGGTAAGCTTTCCCTTCACAGATTACTACCAAAATGATAGTCAAGAAGAAGATCTTCCACTGAATGGCACCTGTTTGCGAGACAAGGCAAATGAAACTAAAAGAATGCTGCAGTGGTTAGTACTTCAAATATTAATAACTATCTTAATTACATATGAGCATTGATGAAAGTAATTATTGAGGAAGTCAATGATTGCAATAAAACTTATATTTTATGTCACTTCTTCAATAAAGACACAAGAGATATTGGCATTCAAGGTGTAAAATCAAATCTTTGTATTATCACAATGCAATAAATATCATAAATCTGCTCATATAAATATTGTTGTTGCATCACTATTGCAGATTTAGGGTGACGTCAGCCTTAGTATTAGGTCAATTTCAGAAGACAATGAGAGGAACGTTTTGTCAAACAAGCTTATGAATGCAATCAACAACTCAAAGTCTATCAAATAGATGACTATACCACAACGTTCTAAGGGAAAACAAGGGTTTTAACAGGTATGACATCACCTATATTGTTGTTGGTTAGGGTTAGGGTTAGCTAGTCAAAGAGGTGGACGTTTTGACAAATCAACCAATGAACTTGCTTAATTCCTCTATGGCTACAAAGGGATGAGTCAGCCACAACTTTTAGTCCAAACACAAGTTTAAATAAGGCAAGATGTCATCATTAATCAGGGTTAGTCTAGACGCTAGGGTTAGTTAGGGTTTCAAATTTAAAGAGTTTTGAAAGAGTTGTTTTAGCACAAAAAGCTCAACGTTTTGTTCTTAGACTAGTGCCTTGGGTTAATGGAGTCAAATGGAGAAAGGCTAATAGCTTGGAGATACTTAAACCTAAGGACAGGAAGGTTAGGTTTGATGGTGCTGCAATGACAGGGCCACCAAATCAAAACCCTAAGGGGAGGAGGCTCATTCCGGTGTAGCTAAAGCTAGGCCTCATGCTCCTCCCTCTTTCCTTAAGAGTCTTTGGCAAAACGGCTAGCTATAAAGCATAGATCTATGGCTTGAAAAGTGTTGCTTGGGGACAAGGATTTTCAAACCCTAGAAGCCAAACCCTAGGTGTAAAACAAATTAGGCCTAGGACGTCTTCTTTCTTCAATCTATACTTCAAACTAACTCAGAAAAAAGAATGGCTAGTGTAGCTATGGCTAGGCTAAACCTTGTTTAATCAATGGCTAACAAGCTTTTACCATGGGGACATGAAGCCACGACCTACTTGTGTGTTGGCTCCCTAGGGTTTCAATGATTAAGCATAATAATACCAATGTAACTATACATGCAAGATATTTAATCAACAACCATTCAATCAAGAAGTTTTGATGAGAAAAACACTTACAAATTCATGAAGAAGCTTATCAAACCCTAGTTGTAAACCTTCCAATGATAAAAAGCACCATGCATATGCCAAAGATAATCCTCCAAGTGTAGCTCCTCACTCCAAAAGACCAAAAATAACCAAGAGAAGAGCTAAAAGAGTATCTCTCACAAGAGAGCCAGTTGTGTTATGTCAAATGAGGCTAAAACGTCCTCAATTTATATCATCCTCATGACATTTAATTACACAATAGGTCATTAAAAACAACCAACAAGGCTGACCTACCAATATTTGATTATTTGTCACATTAAATGCTAAAAATGCCAAAAATGAGCTAAAAATGGAGACGTCAGGCCTCTATGAGGGAGACGTTGGCCATTTCAGGGCATAATCATCATCCAACAAGCAAAACGTTGGCCCCTCTGGGGCTCCTGCAACCTTCCATGTGTGCCAAACAAGCCCAACACACTGCCATCTGCTCCAGAAAATGTCCAGCCTGTCCTGGGTGGCGTCCTATCCATCAAGGCCATCGTCCCATCTGTAGGGGTTGTTCCCCCATAGGTCAAATCTCTGCCAAAACATCCTGATGAGGGTGTCCTTCTTCTTCTCCATGCAAGGGATCATCCTAACTCTGTCCTGCCTCTGTCATCCCAGCAACCATCTGATGGGCTCTTCAGCCCCATGGAGGTCCGAGCTAATCATCTCCCCATGTGCACCGATCCTCTGGTACCTGTCTGCCAGGCATGGTCCTGCACATCAAAAACTACGCCCTCCATGGGCTCATCAATCCTAGATATCATAGCAATGTAAATCATATCTCATCATTAAAGTTATCAAACATATACATGAAATCCCTAACATATCATCCAAGAGATCAAAGACATTACACAGATCTACTATACAAAGCTAAGGAAACCAACAGAACAACCTATTGGGCTGATACCCACAAGAAATGGAAAGTTTCCTCAAAGGATCATTCAAGCCATGTGTAATGAGGTGATATGGTTTTTAGGGATGTCTAGTCATAGTAAGACCAAGGGCATGTGTCGTCTGTGGGTGCCTTTGTAGGAGGCGAGTTGTACCCTTCATGGATGCACTTTTTCCAAGCCCTTTATTGCCTTATCTTTCTTTTATTGCTTTTTTACTTCAAGGTCTGACGAAGAGGACACTGCCTTGGCTTGGTGGCCAGAGATGACAGCATTACCCACTGGTATCTTCGCAGAAATGAGAAGGTTGGCTCGTGATGAGACCCCCTTTCCTTTGGCCATGCAACCAAAGGTCATTGCCCTGGCTTGGTGACCAGATAGTGGCAATGTCATACTGCTAAATACCTATGAACATAATGGGCCGGCTCATGATGAGACCTCCCATCCTCTTGGTTAGGTCTTGTTTTTTATTATTATCATTTTTCTTAGGGTCCCTTAGTTTCTTATCGAGAGGCTTTTTATTGCCTTCTCAGGGATCCCCTAGGCGAAGCATCTCTAGGTTTTATTTCCTATGGCTTTTATCTTTTACCAGCTTCTTTTACCCCTTGGGCCTTTAGCCCCTTCTTCCCACAAGACAAGATGTAACCCTGAAAGGTCATCCTAATGGCCAGACTAGGGGAATGGGATGGATGAGCGGGGTATAAGATGTAAAAGTGATAAGATGGTGGGAGCAGACGATGGCTCTGCAAATCCCCCTTGGTGGCTAACCAAAACCCATGAATATCAGCTTGCTAAGCTACCCAATCAATCACCCCAACAATGGTCAAGTGGATTAGTGTAAGATCCAAGCAGTTATCAGAAATGAAAGGAACCCAATGCATATATAAGAAGGTTATAACAATCAAATATGACACATACCATGATACCTCAGACCAATTACCTCATGGAGCAAGAGTCCTCTCCGATGCAAATCCAGGCAGGTGGTGATGGAAACTGCTACTGCTGACAGGACAAATCTGACGAAGAAGAAGAGATATGGGCCCTCCAGGGCCATGCTCAAGTCAATCCCGCTCTCGGTACTCCATGTCTAGGACCATGTGGGCCTCGAGACATGATCTCCTAGTTATCCCTAGATATCGGGGATAACATGAACTAAAGTCTATTTTTATGTATCTTTAATTCTGCAAGAATGTGAATGCAATAATTGCTATTAGAATTAGGCATATTGCAAAATATTTATTAGTTAGATAACATGTTGTTCTTCACATTAATTTATGAACAACATAATGCACTAAGTCAAAATATGACTCCTTAAACACATTCTTCTCCAAAACAACTCTCCAACGACTTTACTCATGCCTCATTCTGAGTTTTGAGCAGAAAGTTACAACATTCACATGTTGCAATTTCCACTTTCTTACTGCTACATAAATCTTTTTATTACTTCTGAGAAATTTTTAGCACCCAATTAAAACTTTTGGTAGATATATGTCTTCTCCTCCCCAACACCTTTCCAACAACTATTCAATTTCTCCATTATGAGCTCTGAGCTGAAAATTATGGTCCAGAGAAGTTTTGACTGTTTTTCTCGTTTTATCCCTGTATGTTACAAGTGTCTTATTTCTTTTCCTGCACATTTTCACATACCTAGATCCCAAATCTATCTCCATGGTTGTCTTCTATGGTTCGTAATTTTTCCATAGACTACTCCCGTGCCTCAAACAAACTTCTGAGTAAGGAGTTATGCCCTTTGGAAGTAAACTGATCTCAAAATTTTACCTCAATTGTTTAGCCGTAACTTTCTCATACAAGCTCTACTTTGCGCCCAAAATAGCTCATTGGATAACTTTCTTTGAGTTCTTTTACTTAAGATGCAAATACAAAGTGTACCTTTATACACTTTATTTCCATGGGTTTTTATTGCCTAAAAACATTGTTTAGGGCTTCAAAATCGCCCCACAAGTTAATGACCTTCAAAAACCTGAAAAAAAATTGTAGAAATTTCACTGTTTTTAGTGTTTTAACAATTCTTTAATCTGAGTCGTCTATCTCAAATCAGAAGAAATATGGATTGTTGGTCCACTCTCCATCGATGATTGGTGATTGAATATTTCTTATTATAAACCAAACTTGCCCACTGATCTCCCTGACGCTCAATCATCGACCATCGACCATTGGTTGTTTCTCTTCGCAATTGAAAATTCTCCCATGAATCTCGTCAATCCCTGACCATCGATGGTTGGGCATCGATATCCCTTTGACGACCAACTGAGTTACAATTTCGTTGAACCTCGACCATCGACCATTGACCATCTTCCATTCGACGTGGCAGCTATGCTAACGTGGCGTGACACATAGATGTTGACATGCAATGACACATCATCCCAAGGCATCAACTTGGTTGATGTGGCATGACACATCATCCTGAGGCATCGACTTGGCTGATGTGGCATGACACATCATCATCCTCTTTCCTTCATCGATGATCGACCATTTCTCTTGGACGATTTTAAAACTCCTTGCTAAATCTACCGACACCCAATCATCAACCATCAACCATCAAAGATTTCATTTTGACGCGTGAACTCTTTCACCAAAATCCGTCGATTCTCGATCATCGACCATCGGTGATTGACGATTTATTTTGGTCGATAAAAACACTTTTATGTTTTCGTCGACCCCTGATCGTCGGTCATCGACAATCCAAGATTTATTTTTCCTGATCCAAACTCTTCGCCGAACTCACCGATCTGACCATCGACCATTGACAAATTTTGTTAGCGAACTTCGACACTTAGAAATTTTGGCCTGATTCCCCGACGAATCTGGGCCATCGATCTACCATTAAAAATGATCTTGACCATTGATCCTCTCCAACCTCCCAATGACCGAGAATAAATCTAGACCGTCRATCTATCTCATTTTCCCAGCTGTCGAAAATGAATCTTGATTGTTGATTTTGCAACCTTGCCAAACTTTGAAAACATTAGAAATTTTTAAATTTATTAAAATGGATCTGGGTCGTTGATATTGACCGTTGATTCATCAACTCTGCCCCAATTCTACATCATCCATTAGAACATGAATTTTGACTTTGTAGGTCGAATCTAGCTCTATAATCCAACCGATTGACACCATTAAACATGTTAGATATTTCTAAGACAACTAAATCTAAAAAAAATTCCACGGATTTGGGGATTTTCTCTGGTTCTCCACCATTTCCCCCCAAATTTGTTCAGACTAAAGTCTGTAATAGCGAATTTTCTCAAATTTACACTAGCTCTTGGCCCATATAGGTCCAGTGTTGAACTTAAGCTTTGATACCACTATGTAACATACCCAACCCCCAACTAGGTCACATCACTTGCTAAAACAACCTAAACAAAATTTATGATACCAATTCTAAATGTGGAAATAGCATACACATCATGACATTCAAGTTTACACAATGGACCATGCCAATTAAGAACACAAATGCAATTGCTTCGCTGTATAGTGCAACAACTAAATGCATATAACTTTATTCAACCAGTTAACTAGATATTAGAATGCATCATTATGCACACAACAAACAATTAATAACCAAATGTATCTCAGAGTAAATTGCATAGCAACTACATCAACGTTATACATGAATAAACACAACAAATATAACACTTATCTTATAAAATGTGCAACCCAATGCGTTCCTCCCAACCATAGGCTTGTTGTTCCAAATCTCAACAACAAGCCACCCATGAGCTGGGGATATGAATCCATAAGAGATGATGGTCCCTGTTGAAACATATANTTGATTAAATTAAAAAGCCCAAAAATGCACTTGGATAATCACCGTCAAAATGAAGTCTTCCGATCAATCCAACGGTTTAAATGTCTTAGCAGATTATGGAGCCACCTTTTCAATTAATGAATCAATCTATATAAAGGTTTGCTTTTGAAATTTTAGGAGTCAGGATTTCATGAAATACGAAGGTTCAATATTGAGCATCTTCGAAGTCCCGATACCCAAACTCACAAAAGTATTAAATTGTTAAGCCGGGTTCGTTAACGATTAAGTAAGATTAACGAAGAGTAAATCTCGTCACAACTTCGCGATTTGGGATGCTCTTACATATAAAGGCTTCGAAGTCCCGATACCTGAAACCCCGACATTTTAAAACTAATCACAATTAATTAAGAGAGTTAAATATGATTACAGTTAATTAAAACCTGTTGCGATTTCGTGTTTCGTAAGTCTTAGTTTAAACTGCTTTAAAGATCCCCGAGACCCGAAACGTCGAAACTTGATTAAGTGTTAGGTATGATTAATTAAGGTACTAAATGAAGATTATACTCTAATTAATCTATTGCTTAAAATTAACTAGGATACATTCAAATTCTGCGTTTTTCCCGAGATATCGACCATAAATGACATTAATATATGATTTAGGGAAATGATTCCAAATAGGATCAAATTTTAACGCCCAAATCTTTTTATTAAAGGAATTAAACGCGTTGTCAGTGAAGGTATACACATGGTTTATGCGTTTAAGGCAAAACAGATTTTTAGTTCTGAATCACTTTCTTGTTTTCTTAGAGTTAGCTTAGCGAAATAACTAGTTTTCTGCATTCTCATTCTCTGTAACAGATAACAGAACTCTAAATTTGATATCATGGCTCCACGAAAAGCGCCTAAAGCAGTTGGGGAAAGTTCTAGCCAGAACACAAACGTTATTTCTGATGCTTCGCTCAGAAGTATAAACACAGTTAAAAACTGGACGCATGTGTTCAACACCATACAATACGAAGTGGTAAATTGTCCCGATGACTCAAGCGACAATGAAAAGGATAACTTATCTACCAAATATAAGATTATCGCTCAAGCAGAACTGCATAAGATAACAACCAGGTTGAGGCTTTTACCTTACACCGACATGATTATATGGGCGTTGGATCATGTAGATATCCCGACTTGAACGATATTCAACTCTCAAAAAGTAGTTGTTGGGTCATTTCGACCTGAACACATACAGGTCATGTATAAATTGTTTGCAACATAAAACTTCGTTTATAACGCCAATTTTCTTGTGAATTTTAATAATAAGGAGTGTGATCAGTTTGGAAAGAGTCTTTCCGACCTGATCAAAGACTGGTGTTCATGCCCCGAAAAGTTCAGAGCCGAATCTCACAGCGTATATTCCATCTCATCGCTTGAACCATAGTTCATGTATATAGCCATGATGATGTGCAGAATTTATGGAAAAGAGAACACAACCCATTTCTTCCTACCATGGGTTCCCATTATTCACTCGGTGGTGAAAGGATTTTCTTTTGACTGGGCAAAGATATTGTCAGATAATCTGGCTAGCAAAATCTCAGAATACCAAACGAAGAAAACCAAAGGGCAACCATCTTCATTCTTTATGTCAACTTATGTTATGGACGCTATCTGTTTCATGACACCTTTCCCGCTGATGAGCTGGACTTGGACTCCAGACAGTGAAAAACCAATTCATGATTACCATTCAAAGCTCTGGGAAGACAAGGCAAAAGATTTCTTTTATGAAATATTTAATTGGGTAGTGGTGCTGATGCATATTGTTATATTTGGTCACCCACCTCCAAGAATTTCAGACAAGGTTATGGTTAGCTGGGTAAAGTAGCAGACTGGTACATAGAGGAACATTTCTCTTATATCAAAGTTTTCGGTTGCTTGGTCCCTCCATATGCATTACCACAATTTTCACCAGACAGACTGGTGTGCTGTGAAGTTGCACAACAAACTATACTCGGCGAGATTAGCAAAGAGCTAAAAGTCGTGCAGAAAAAGGTATGGCCATATTCTCCTTTGTCTATTGGTTCATTTTCCTTATCAAATTTCAGTCACTCCAAGGTAGAGGCTACAGCTTTAGAAGAGATAAAGTTGGTTAGCATTGAATTCAAGAAGCACGACCCACAAAGGGTCGTGGGAAGCCATATGGCCAGCTGCAATCTTAAAAAGTATGAACATGAAGAGTCCCCTCATGACGAAATGTTCCGAGGGGTAAGATCTTACCAAGAAGTTCTGAGACGAGTTCGAGCTCTGTTACCTGGTGAAATGGCTAAGTTTTACAATTTCCAAAAACACCGGAGAAGCGGCCTACCCAAAGAATTACAAGGGCAAAGCCTAAAATCTCCAGATACACAACAAGTAGAGACCCAAAATCCAGAAGTTGGAAGTTCTACCAAATAAGAAACCCTGGAAAACCCGGAGAAAGTTGAGGTCTCAACTCAGAAGGGAAATATCCCAGAGACAGAGATATTAGAAAACCAGGGCAAAGATAAAAAAGAGAGAATAATAAAGAATGAAGAAGATAAACCGTCGTCTTCGCCTGAGAAATCAACTACAGAAGAAGCCGGGAAAAAGTTGTCCACAGAAATCGACAACCCCATTGAGGTTGTCACACCATTATAGTTCACTAGAGGAAACCCTAATAGAGAGGCAATGTTCATAAGCGATTTCACGCCTATCTCTGTCGATGAGATACCTCCCACCAAGTTATTTTTCAGTAAGAAAAGAAAGGCCGTGGTGAAGAAAGAAATGCACATGAGAGAGGGTGCAATGGTAAAAAAGCACAGAGTATTATT
>JASDQU010373481.1:40959-58054 GCA_032191745.1 Picea mariana
GCTTTTTTACTACAAGGTCTGACAAAGAGGACACTGCCTTGGCTTGGTGGCCAGAGCTGACAGCGTTACCCACTAGTATCTTCGCAGAAATGAGAAGGTTGGCTCGTGATGAGACCCCCTTTCCTTTGGCCATGCAACCAAAGGTCACTGCCCTGGTTTGGTGACCAGATAGTGGAAATGTCATACCACTAAATACCTATGAACATAATGGGACGGCTCATGATGAGACCTCCCATCCTCTTAGTTAGGTCTTGCATTTATTGATTTTATCATTTTTCTTAGAGTCCCTTAGTTTCTTATCAAAAGGCTCTTTATTGCCTTCTCATGGATCCCCTGGGTGAAGCATCTCTAGGTTTTATTTCCTATGGATTTTATCTTTTACCAGCTGCTTTTACCCCCTGGGCCTTTAGCCCCTTCTTCCCACAAGACAAAATGTACCCTGAGAGGTCATCCTAATGGCCAGACTAGGGGAATGGGATGGATGAGCAGGGAATAAGATGTAAAAGTGATAAGATGGTGGGAGCAGACGATGGCTCTGCAAATCCCCCTTGGTGGCTAACCAAAACCCATGAATACCAGCTTGCTAAGTTACCCCATCAATCACCCCAACAATGGTCAAGTGGATTAGTGTAAGATCCAAGTAGTCATTCGAAATGAAAGGAACCTAATGCATATATAAGAAGGTTATAACAATCAAATATGACACATACCATGATACCTCAGACTAATTACCTCATGGAGCAAGAGTCCTCTCTGATGCAAGCCCAGGCCGGTGGTGATGGAAACTGCTACTTCTGACAGGACAAATATGATGAAGAAGAAGAGAGATGGGCCCTCCAGGGCCATGCTCAAGTCAATCTGCTCTCGGTACTCCATGTCTAGGACCATGTGGGCCTCGAGACATGATCTCCTAGTTATCCCTAGACATCGGGGATAACATGTCCCACTGCGATCGGTAAGAGAAAGGAACAATGAACTTACCTTCGGGAGCCACTAAGAGCACTCCCGCACCTGCCCCTTCAGAACATAAAGCACCATTGAAATACATTTTCCAAACTCCGGTGTTACTCAGATCTTCTGTCAAATGACTAGTCTCTTCTTGCTTCATATCAAGTTCCTATGGACACCCATCCAAGTCATCATCATCAAAGGAAAAAATGCAATTCCCTAGATCTTGGTCTGCAACGTAAATGGGAAAGTTATTTGGGTTTTGAGGGTCACTGACTGTATACGCTAATCTTGTTTCTTTATACAACCGGGTGAATCAACCACCGAACACAGAAATTGTGGCATATGTCATGTCTAACTGTAAAGAACCCCCCAACTTGGCTCCCCATGATCTAGATAGCAGCATGCCATATTTGGGGGGAATATCTGCGATAACCACATCCATCAGGATACTTTTGACCGGGACCTGAGCCAAGGTAACTACCAGATCTTTTATCATCCCCAAACATTTAACCTTTCTCAAATCGAAAGAGTATAGATTTCCATAAGGTCTTGTAATCTGGAGACCCAACTTGTCCATTATAATCTTGGGCATAACATTATGCGAATCCCCTAAGTCTAACATACAATTATGCATCAACTGATCATATACATTCAGAGCGATATAAAAGGGAGAAACGTTGTCTTTGGATCCTTCAAAATGGGGACCAAAGGTGATGTTAGTTCTGTCATCTTCCAGGTTTATAACATCAGACTGACTTTCTTGCTCATAGACACCCATCGCTTTGGCAATTTGCTTGTGATAAGCAGGATTTTTTGCTAATTCTACCAAAGGAATCGGTATCTTAATTTTGTTTAACTCATTTTCAAAACTAAAAGATGTGTTTACCTTGTCCGTTTCTTTGGTTGAGACTTCCAATTTTTTTCTTTCCGGCTTACTTATCTGGATCGCTTTATCACTCGTGATCTTAGTTGAAGACGTAACTTTATCTGCTGGTTCAGTTTCTTGTGTTTGAGTTTCAACTTTTTTCACCTCGAACTCTTGCATGCTTGCTACCTTGGTTTTTTTGCTGGGTAACAAGGCCTCATCCGAAGGAGGTTCATAAGCCTGACCTCTTTTAAGGATTTTCTTAGGTTGATTTGTTGAGGTGGGCTTACTCTCAGATCCTAGGTTGTACTTTGGTTGAAACTCGGCCATTATCATCTCTGTTTCATGTTGAGATACATTGAGATCAGTGTTATCACGTTCTTCATCCTCATTTGACGGATGTGGGGTATTCAAAGATTTTTCATAGTCTTCACGAGTCAGATATGGCTGCGAACATTCATCACCGAAATTCGCAACTTCATCTTCCGAATCTCCGAAATCTTGGAGGTCGTTTGCTCCTATAAAATTTTCATTTTTTAGTGGAGCTTGTATTTTTTGATCCTCGTTCTTTATTTGTTTGTGTTGATTTGGGGGATTTGGGTTTCTCTTGAAGTCCTTTTTAGTAGAAGAATCAACTTTACCCTGTTCCAACTCCATCCTAGAGATTTTGTTGGACAGTTCTTTAATTACTCGGGCCATATCCTCTACTCTGTCATCAGTGTATCTATTGGACCCTGAAGGACCCAATGGTTCCCTATAGCGTCTATTTTCATGGTTGACTGTTTCTACTTTAGCCTTTAACTTACCTGAAGCCATCATATTAGATTCTATTTCGACAGCATCGTCTTGCATTCTATTTAGGGTGGCTCCTCTTCTTTCTCGCAAAAGTAGTGCGAAATCGGGTTCAAAAGCTCCCGCGAAGGTTACTTTGGCTGAGGGTTCAGAGGGTTGAATAGCGGTTGGAATCTTATTATATAGTTTGTTGAATCTCAGAATAAATTCCATGACTGTTTCTGAGTTCTTTTTCTTTAGGGACCCAAACTCGGTAAGGTAATATAAGTGATCTTTTTGCTCTCCCCATTGTCTGAGGAAAGCATCTTCCAAAGCGTCATATGTCAGGATAGAAGCTGCGGGGAGGCTCCGAAACCAAGTTCAGACCTGTCCTTCAAAGGTCTAGACAAGGAGTATTGAATAGACATCTTCGTGCTCAATACCACAGATGTCTATGAATTGGTCGAAAAAATTTATATGCTTGGCTGCGGTTAGATCTCCCTCCCCAGTGAACTTAGGAAGATTTTTGATGTAGTTTTTAGGGAGATCATGAAGCGGGATGGGTAAAACGAGGGGGGCGTATCTCACTGCTACTTTTTCGAATACTCTGGGAGGAGGGGCATGCCCTTGACCTCCACCTCCCCCTCCAGGAGCGCCTCCACCACCTCCTCTGGCGGCTGCCATCAATTAGGGTGAAGAAAATGAGTGGGTAACACACACATTGGAATCAGGCAAGACCGGGAAGTTCTGTCGAAGAAAAGATGGTATGTTAACTGTCGATGAACTTTCTTGAGGACCTTTTCCCTTATGTATGGATGGGAAAGTCGAATGAATCTCACTCCTAACTTCAGAGCAGTTTGACGTCAGATCTTTGGTATCAAACAGGGGACTGCGTGAAGTAGAAGGTTCTGAATGGTATTTAGTCTTTAAAAGTGGGTTTTTAGTCTTTAAAATTTTTTCGGGATCAGTAACAGGCGTAATCAGCTTACCATTCGGGTTTTGTCTGGTATTCCTTCTACCGGATGCCAGTTTACTTTTTCGTGGAGTCGCCAAGTGAAAGATTCAAAAATCCTTAAAACTGTGTGTACTCTATAATCACTATCAAAGAGTAACACTTTCAACGAAATAAATGTCGTTTTCCCAGGGAAAATATTTTGTAACTTCGTTCCCCAGCAACGACGCCAGAAAGATGTTGTTCCTGAGTCTATACTTAAGGCTTAAAAGTACAGTGTCAAGGCATCCGAAAGTAGGTGAAAGATGAGTAAAAGGGTAACGTCGACCTTCAGTAAAGGAAACTAGGGAAGATTTCTACGTTGGCGTTGTCCAGCTTCTAACTGTTCCTGAGTAGTTATATCTTGTTCAATGGCTGCCCATGAACGTTCAAGTTCTTCCCGGTTATTAGCAGTTTTAAGGATTATGTCAAAAAGGTTTAAGGCAATATGCATTTGGTTCGATAGTTCGGGTTTGAGATTAAGATATGTTGCTGCAGGGACAGCCATGGAGGAACAGTAAGAGTAGGAAAGGGTTTAAAGGAAGATTAAATGATGTCTCAATTTGGTCGAAATAAAGAGAAATTTACGTTTTTAAGAATAAAATAGGAATGCAAATTTGAAGGCTCTTTCCCGTAACTATATTATATTTTAATAAAAGGTGTGAGGCGAGAGAAAAACATTTAGTTGCATATAACGTGAGGTTCCTGTCATAGAGCAAACTCACATATAAACAGAAGAGGAAATTAGTAAGAAAATAACTGACATAGCAAAAAATACATATAGAATTCTGAAAGTGCAGATTGGTCTTACACCTCCTGAAAGCTGGTGCAGAGGAAAGACAATAAACAATTGCAGAAAACCAAAATCCTTTCGTTATAGTAGTGGTCGTACTAAAGTATAACTAAGCACACCAATTATGAATAATGAAATGAAATGAAACATGAAATACGAAGAAACAAACTTGTAACACAGTCTTGACGGAATCGACAATCTCCAGATTTGCTTATATTAACTTCTCGAAAGAAAAAACTCTATTACAATCAACACTAAAAAGGTCTAGCCCTTTTTTACTTCTTTCTGTGATATATTTATACAATTTTACAGATCAGTTAGAACCTCAACGGTTTCACAATTTCGGTTACAACCGAGAGGAGCGCAATCTCTCCCTTTCTCCTGCTCTATTTTCAATTGGTGCCAGGTGCTCATCTTTGCGGGGATTTGGTGCAGGCGCTACATTTTTCCACAAATTGAGATACGAGCTGTGAAGGTTCCGCTTGACAGCTGGCCTCGGTGAAATAACATTCTCGGGCTAAATGTTGCAGCTTGTCCTCCATTTGTGCATCGACGATGTTGAGGGCACTTAGTTACGCGCTGGGTTGGATTAAGTGCTTGTCAAATTGAGCCATGTCCACCCTGTCCATCTGAGAGATATCGGCCGCATCTCTCTCATCCTTCTCTTTCAGATCGAGCGAGATTTGTTCTACATTCATTTGCATTAATGTTTTTGCGTCGCCTCCACTGCCCATACCCAACAGCTCGCCATCTATAGCATTGAAGGCTTCTTCTAATGAATTGGTTACTTTTTGGGCCTGTTCCTTGCCTAAGGCAATGTTATGCTCCCAATCCTTCAACGAAATGTTACCTCTAGTTTGTTCTGAGATGGTGAGTCCGGGAGGACCTACCCAAACTCTGTTGTTCGTGGCTATCACCACCTCCTGGAAGGCGACCCGAGCCACTTCTGCATCTCTCTCTCTGACAGTCAGGTTCTCAGAAATCTGATGCATCAACAGACAATTCTCTTGGATTGTTCCCACTTTGGTGAGCAAACTTTGTTGTGCAGAAGAGATCCTGCTCCGAATATGGGTCGCTTGGGATCTAAATCCCTCGACATCGATTACCCTACTTTCAGCGGCCTCTACTTGAGCCTGCAGCTCTGTGATCATAGTCCTCTGTTGACCTGCCTGTATCTGACCATCTCGAATCCCTAGATGTGCTTGCTCCAGCTTGGTTTTGAGCACTTCTATTTCATTTCTATCAGCTAGTCGGACCAGTTCTATTTCCATGCTCACCTGACCTTTAGCATTTTCTATGGCTAAAGCTACTCTGGCTTCGAGAGTCTTGATCAGGCGATTTTTTCTTTTGAGTTGGTTTTTCAACAATCCGACCAAAAATTGATTTGCCGAAGCATACGCTCCTAGCGTTCCTGCGATCTCCGTGGCGAATTGTTCATTCTTTTTGTTCGTTCCATCGGTCATAACCTTGAATTTTTTAGCAGTTGATTCTCCCTCCTGGTAGAATTCCCTTTTCACCACTGCTTTCCTCTTTTTTTCAAAGAATAACTCATTTGGAGGAAGTTCTTCTGCTCTGATAGGCCTCAGTTCCTCATTAAAAATCCATCCTTCGGTGACATTTCCTTGTGCCGACTGCAATGGTGTGACTGAGGTGACGGGTTCTCCGATTTGTTTTGTTGACTCTTTTGGGGTATCGACAGGATTTTGCTTCTTGGGCATTCCTAGAGTCTTTGTTTCGATCTCTGGTGTTTGTTTCTTTGGTGGGTCGGAGTCTTTTCCTCTGCTTCGGGCTTCTTTGTTGGTTCCTCCTTATCTTGTTGTTTTCCTGAGTCAGGAGTAGCATCTATGGATCCTGCTGCGTCCTTCTGTTGTGTCTCAAAAACACCTGAACCTCCCAACACAGTGGGGAGACAGCTTCATCTATTTTTCTGGAATCTCAATACAGCGGCTGTGTCTTCGGGTGCCAAGGATTGGATACGGGCTAGGACTTCGTCATAAGACCTTGCCCCTCGAAAAATATCATCCGAGCGTGAGTTCTCATGCTCGAATCTCTTGAGCCCACAATTTGCTAAATGGTTGCTTACAACCCTCTGTGGATCATGTTTTTTATACTGGATGGAGACCAACTTCAGGTCTTCCAGGGCTACAGCCTCGGCTTTGGCATGACCGAAGTCCAATAAAGAATAAGAATTTAGCCGAATGGGAAAAAATGGCCACACATTCTTTGAATATGCTTTGAGTTCTTTACTCACCCCACCAATCACTGTTTGTTGGGTGATCTCGCGACAAGCCAGCTTGTCGGGGATGAACAGTGGTAATGCAAGTGGGGGAACAGTAGCTCCGAACACTCTGAAATAGAAGAAATCTGCCTCCACATACCAGTCTGCTATATCACTCAGATTTGTAGCAATGCTATCTGAGATGCGAGGTGGCGGGTGACCAAAAATGGCGATGTGCAGGGGCACCATCACCCAGTTGAAAATTTCATAAATGAATTTGTCTGCTTTATTCTCCCACAGTTTGTCGTGATACTCATGTACAGGTTTTTCTTGGGTTGGATTCCAAGCCCAGTTCATCAAAGGGAATGGTGTCATGGTACATACTACATCCATGATATATGCGGACATGAAAAATGAGGAYGGTCTCACATTTGCCTTCTGCTCCCGATACTCTGTGACCCGGTTGGCCAAACTGTCCAAGAGTATCTTTGCCCAATTAAACGAGCAACCTTCTGTGACCTGAAACATGAGAGGCACCCACACGATGTAGAAATGCGATGTGTCTTCTCTCCCAAATAGCCAGCATGTAATCATGGCCACATATTTATACCGTGGCTCCAAAGAAGCAATAGAATAAATGTCCTGGTCATTTGCTCTGAATTTCGCGGCGCGTGAAACCCAATCTTTGATCAAACCGGGCATGGATTTTTAGTACTGGATGCACTCCTTCTCTTTGAATCCCTCCAGGAATTCATCATCATACGTATATTCAGATGTTGTCGGGAGCTTATACATGGTTTGGATGTGCTCCGGTCTAAAAGTCCCGACCGTGACCCGTTGGTCGTTCATGATAGTTCTGGTGGGTAGGTCTATGTGATCCAACGCCCATTGGATCATATCATAATATGGGAGAAACCCTGGTTTGGTTGCTACCAGGTGCATTCCGGATTGCACAACTGTCTTGTATTTAGTGTTCAAGTCGTCCTTTTCGTTGTCGTCGGAGTCTGAATAGTTCACCAACTCAGATTGTAAAATGTCTGAAACAAACAACCAGCTAGGAACCGAGCCACCACTCCGAGGCCAAGTGTCAGAGACATTATCCAAGCCTTTCCCTGCATCCTCGACATTCGCCTTTGCTGCTCTACGTGGAGCCATAGCTGAAGCTTGTGTTTTCGCCCTTCTACGGTAGAACTGTGTATACATGCAAAAATTAGTTTACTCAGAAATGATGAGCTATGTGTGCTTATGAAAAATGTTTTCATTATAATATAATGAAACTCCTGTATATATTTGAAAATTCTGTACTTTTTGAAATAAGTCTGTCAAATCGCAATTAGAAACAAATTTATTGTGTAAAAATCCGATCTTATATTCATGGATTCACTTAAATTTTCCATTAATGTCATCAATGTTTGCCGGTTTGATAGTCAGTTGGAGTAGGGAGAGAGATGGCTACCTCGGGAAACGTGCAAGCCTCGGGGCACGGGATATATCTTGCCCTATCTTAAATTATCAAATATTACCAACGCAAATCCATTTCTCACCGTTCACCACATCGTGGATTTTCTTTTAACATTTTGAATCTCCAAGTCGCGACATCGCGAGGATCGACTTTAGTTTAATTAAAGGTAATTGTTATTTAAGGCATGATTAATTTCATAATCGTTTTACTCGCTGTATCGCGACTCGGAACTTCGAAGGTAAAATTTTGGGAGACTAGTATGCTGAGTCACGAAACTGCGAGATGGTGATAATTAAGACTTGATTAAGATTAAGAAAAACTTGGATTAGGCGATTAATTAATCATGCTATAATTACGTCGCGGCTTCATGAGTCGGAGTTTTAAACGCCATAACTTTCGAAAAGATGGTGCCGAGTGGTGAAACGTCGAGAACCAATTTAACCTTGGTTATCTTTTCACCTTTAATCCTTGACCAAGGTTATCCCAAAAGTATCTCGCATTCTCGGCCCTCGGGGCTATAAAAATAAAAACTTGGGTTTGATGAACGCTGAGGTGCGAAACCCCGACGACGTCAAATCATGAGTTAAAAGATTTTACCCTAGTTAATGCCTCAGGCGAAAATTTAAAACGACTTCGTCACTTCGTGACTCTGGACGTTTGAACTCAAGGAATAAAGTATCCGACTTGCGAGATCCCGAAACAAAAACAACAGAGCGAACTTTCTTACAAAAGTGGACTTGTTTTGAGGATAGAAAAATCATCACGGCTTATTCGACAAGGTTGCAGAGTTTTCAAATTTTTTGGGGGAAAAAATCAAAGGAAATCTTTAGATTTCAAGTATCAAAAATTGAAAATTGTGAAGGGTTAAAAACAAGGGCGGCTCCAACACATCCCATGCAACGATCTTGATGTTAGAGCACTTGACGACGAAGTGTTCCCAAACATCCGACGCTCATACATACATATGGTGGCTAGAAAAATACCTGTCTTTCCCTATGTCGAACTCCTGAAGTGGCTCATTGATGACACAGACACACAAAAATTCTTAATCAATGACGACAATGGTGGGTGTGTAGGAGTGTTTCTTCCAGTAGAGGTCCAGAAGTATTATAATCTTAGAGACCATGAGGAGTTACTAAACACTGATTTTGTCATAACATTCTATGAGCACCATGACACCAACTGGGTGATGGCCTCATGGTGGAGAGAAGATAATAAATACACCAACCAGAGCACCGGCTGGTACCAGATGACCAACTTAAGGGAGCCATACATATACCTAATGGATCTAATATGCTGATTGTATGGGGAGAAACACTGCTACATATTTTTAGAGGCATGGATGCCTCTAGCTTACGCAATGGCCATTTACGGAAGAAACTTCAATTGGGGAGCCATCATTTCCAAGTAGTTGAGCCTCTGCATACAACAGGCTCAGATGCCAAAGGAAGGAGAGACACCGGACTTCTACATGGATTCATATTTACTAGATGTCATGTGTTCCAGAAACATTTTTTTCGGCATGAACCTGAGATGGCACGTCGCAGAAATCCTGGTTCACGTATATTTCAACATGCTATGGGAGAACAGGTACAAAAAATCTTGCTCTCTCATCTACGATGAATTTATCGCACGTATTTATTTTATTCTTTTCAAGAAGGAGTTTCTGAGACTATTGGCTGCGGCCAAAAAGATGATATCAAAAGTAGCCCACTAGTACTTGGATGAGTGCGATACCTACATTAGAGTGTTCGAGGCCATCGGGGAACCTCATATCCTGCCAACGCATGTCCCTGACCGGATTGTAGTAGGGGACATATGCTACTAGACCATCATGCAAGGCTACAACACCACCTTGGTCAAAGATAAAAAGAAGACATTTATATCGTATGGATTTCATGTAGGCTTCTACTTGGTGAAAGACATTGCTCAAGCCAAACAAGAAGGGATGAACCAATTGGAGTTCAAATTCTAGACCGGTCAATTATACAAGCACGACCCAAAGGGTATGGTTCTGAAACACACTTCTCAAGTGTCGTCCTACTGGCCATATGCCCACAAAAAATTTGAAGATGAAGTCTTCACAGAAAATGCCCAAGACTAGGATGAGGTGGTGGTAAGGATGGCTGACCCTAAAATGACTAGGTTCAGATCCATTAGTCTGGATGAATAGATGACAACCATAGAGAAATCGGCTCAAGAGGCACTTAGAGCCAGAGAAGAAATGATAGTGGCTGAAGCAACAGTTCCCCTTGTAGCGATCAAAGCAATAGAGGTTCCCCTGGTAACCCCGACGCAAGATAGAGGTTTCCCTATGACTCAAGATGCACATGAGAGGGGATTACTCATGATAGAGCAGGCACAATGGATAATTGATCAGTTGCAAGAAGATCCAGACCTCACAGGTGTTGGTCACTGTAATTGCTTATTAACTAAACAATCAAGTGTTACATAAATTGTCAACCCAGGGAAGTCTGTTATTTCAAAGGCAATCACACACTGTATATGCTCAATCTCAAAAGCAATCTAGAGTTGTAGTAAAAGTACATTAATCACACCTTGCCTTGAACAAACTGAAGTTCTACTTTGAATTACAGAAAAGCAACCTACCTATTGCAGAGTTCAAAGTTTAAAGAAATAATTATCCGAAGAATCCTGGATTACATTAAGAAATAACAACCTAGGAAAGAAATCTTTCAAGATACTGCAAAAGGAAAAACCAACTCTTCTGTAACATAGAACAAGGCCCTATTCCCCAAGCAGGAATCTTCAACACCAGTCTCTGATTATCACACTTTCATAAATTCATCAAACAGAATTACCAATCAGAATGATTAACAGTTACCCAAGCATGAATTATATGAAAACAATGTAACAATCAGTAAAGCAGAGTTTCAACAAAACAAAGTTCAGTAAAGTAGAGTTTTAGAAAAATAGAATTTAATCAAGGCATGAACAAAAATAATACTAACACACTATAGAACTAATGGGTGAATCTTGTGAAGAAGGTGGGCCCTCCCTTCTCACAAGATTCCCCAGAAACGAAAGGAACTAGGAAGAAATGTTCAGAATAATCTTTTATTCATCTGTCAACTGTATCATGTTACAATGTCTGAGGTGAACACGTCCTTCTCTGTAATTCCTTTATTAGCCAAGAAGGATCCCCCCCTAATGATGATTTCCCCTTATTTAAAGAGGAGAATCCCCTCGATACAATTGATCATCAAATTACATGTGCAGATACGAATCTTATTCTTGGCCAGATAATATTCTATACTGGAATAGAATATCCTGGTCTCCCGTAACATAATGCTATTACAATAGTTGGAATGGTGCTGGGTGAGGTGTAGCTGTTGCGGCTGGTGTAACAACTTCTTTATTTATCTTCTTGTTACTATTTTTGTATATTGTTTCAGCATCGCAAATAGCGGGCTGTTTCAGCAACGGGATTTGCGTTCTGACTGTTTCAGCAACGTGGTCCCAAGGAGTAGCGATGGTTAATTATGGCTTAAGGTGTGGTTGTTGTGGTTAGTGTAACAACTTCTTCTTTCTATTGTGTGAATTGTTGTTTCAGCATTGCAGACCATGGACTATTTCAGCCACGGGGTTTGCGTGCTTTTGACTGTGTCAGCAATGGGCCTTCAAACAACAACAATAATCTATAGTTCGAACTATTTTAGCACTTATATATTTCTGATCGATGGTTAAGTATGAGAGTAATGTAAAATTATATGTAAAACAAATCAAAGATATAGCAAAGAGAAGAGACATTACATACCTTTGGAAAGATAGGGTAAGGTGATAATGTAAGCTTAAATGTGAGTGGAAAAAGGATGTAATGGTAGAAAAAAGTGTGAACAAAAAGGTACATTATAGGGTCCTAACATCCCCCCCGACTTAAAAGGTTGCATGTCCTTAGGCAACCTCAATCTGAATCAAAATCTGAATACCGACTCTGAGCGTGCAAATTACTTAAGTAGTAGCTGTGGAAAGTGTTGTCTGTTGGAGCTCTGAATCCTTGAACGCGTTGTAGCCTTTGCCAAGCTATTGTTTCAGACTTCTTGGGCAACTTATGATGAACTTGATATTTCTCTGCTGGCATCCACAGAATAGGAAAATGAAACTGATAACCTATCCATGTTTTAGCACATTGTTGAACACATTTGATGTAGCTAGGTACCCGGGAGATTGTTGTCTCAAGATTGGTGGGACTAAAGGGATTGTGTTCCTGTCTTTTCTCAGCAGATTGTTGCCAAAACATGTTATTTGCTTGTAAGGCAGCGATCTCTGTGGATGTAATGAAATGTTGACAATCCTGAAGTAATGTTTTCTATAGTTGCCGAATATATTGAATCATCCCTGGTTTCTTCAAAAACAGATAGTACTCTGCAACAAAGGTGGCAGCGTTCTGTGGTTCTGGCCATATCCAGAGAAGGCGGTTATCCTCGTTGTGCTTGGCAGCTAGGAAGTCATTCTGCCATGTAATCTAATTGTTAAGGAAGGAGGTGAGTGCCCGAATCTGGATATCATCGGCAATAGGGTTAAGGTTAAGCTGTCGGTTCTCAGGGATGGCCTCGTTATGAAGATATACCTCACAGAGGAGGTGCTGATCCATAGTAGAGGCTTTTGCAAAGGTTCTAACAAAATCTGCTGGATTTAACACTGCATGGGGTATGCCTTCTTTGATTGATTTAATCTGAAAAAATGTAAGTCATTCCATGAGGAAAAGAGAGTAATTGGAGGATGGTTTCCTTGCAGCCAACAACTTTTGTGCCAAGTCAAACATCAAGAACAATTTTCTTTTTAGCTCTTTATTTTTCTTCTTATGGGCACGAGATTCTTGGCGTGTTTGCTCCAAAGCTTCCCAGTTTGAATAGATGTGGTTTAGCCAGAGTAGTCTGTGCTCTTGTAAGCTTTTGTCAGACTCTTTTTTCTATTTGTCCATTATTGCCTGCTCATCCCATGGTTGAGTTTGTGTTTCAACATCGCAAGTGATAGGCTGAGGTAGGGTCTGAGTGGCTTGTTCCACAAGAGTATGGGTATTGATCTAGCTAGGAGGGGAAGATTCATCAATAGGCAGTGTTTGTACAACTTTATTAACAAAACCAAGGGCTTTAGATCTGGCAATTGTTGTAGGCCAAGGTTCATTTTGAATTTTGGAAGGTCCTGCTGGTTCTTGTGTAACAACAGGGTTTTCTTCTTTGACTGCAAAAGTCGTAGGTGTAGGGGAAGCTCCAGGCATTGGAATTTGAGTTACTTTGTAGCATGCTTGATAATATATGTCCCCACATTGACTGCACATATACTCTCTACACTGATTCTCTATTGTATTTTCCTCTGTCATGGTCGCTATGCGAGCTAGGGTGAACAATTTAAGTTCCTTCTCATAGGCTTCCTTTACCATGACTAGCTCTTGCTTGTAGGCTTCCAGTTCAGACCTTAGGAACTCATTTTCTTGTAAGACAGAGGCCATTGTTGGTTCTGGTTGTTGATATTTCAAGGGTATATTAAGAGGGGTGACTGGTTCTTGTGTAATAGTCACAGCCTCACTAGCTGGTTCTTTTGGAGCAGCTACAGGATTGACAGCTGATTCTTGTATTTTAGCTTCTTGATGTAGAGAAAGTAGTGTTGCGGCACCTTGGGCATCTGATTCCTATATTTCAGTAACAATATCAGCAGTTGGTTCTTGTGTTTCAGCTGTAGTTGGTTCTTTTGTAACAACTATAGCTGGTTCTTGTGTTTAATCTACTGAATGAGTAGCTAGTTCTTGTGTTTAAGCTATTGAATGAGTAGCTGGTTCTTGTGTTTCAGCTACTGAATGAGTAGTTGGTTCTTATGTTTCAGCTACTGGATGAGTAGTTGGTTCTTGTGTTTCAGCTACTTGATTTGAAAAGGATGATGTCATAGTACATTGGGCCTCTGGTTCTTATGTTTCAGTGCCCATGGGTAGAATAGGTAAAAATTATGGAATTTGGGAGGGTGGAGGTGTACGGGGATTTGTAAAAAGGAGGGAAAAGGAGGAATTTTCTTTCGTTTGCGTGGGGGTTTTTCCTCAGTGATGAGGCAGGGAGAGTTGTCTAGTTTGAAATCATCTCTAAGGATATGAACGGTAGGAGTGGATGATTCTGGTAATATGTGGGGCGGGCTTGGTATGGTAGGAAGGTTAATTGGATTAATTGGGTCTGTCAGTGGACTATTAAGTACTTCCAGAGGATCTGGAAGGTTTTGTGGTTGTTGTTCCTGAAGATTTTCACGATGTTCAATAGCTTCTTAAGGGTCTATAGGTGGGTTGTTTAGGGGAGGGTTTTGTTGGGAAAAATCCTTTTGGATGAGTAGTTGAACGAGACGGTGATGGGTGAGGGAAAGGGCGTGATTTTTAGACTTTTAACAGTAATGCAACATATTTCTAAGACATTCGAGCAGATAGTAGGGAATATTCACCAATCTAGCATCTCGTAAATGAGACAACAAGACAAAATCGTACTGGTAGACTACCTGGTATCGGCCTTCACAGGTAAGGTAGTGCTTGACAAACTCTGCAACTTTCGGCCAAGGAGGCAACAACGAGCTAAGTCGAACACCCTGACCTTTAGGCTCAATTTGTTCCCCTAGCAAGAGGAAATCCTACTGGGCATTAAGAATGATGTGTTTGCGGCTAAACCAGCGAATGCTAGTGACAGGGAGACCCAAAACCTGTGCTATATCATCCTCTGTAACTAGAATCCGAACCCCTTGAACAATGGAATAATCTTCCTGAAGGTTTCTAGCAAATTGAATAACCTGTTGTTGATCAAATCCCTGGAGCCTCTAAAAATAACCCAGCCATCCTGCCTGTAGAAAAATTTGATAGACTTCTGGATATAATTCTAAAAGGGCTGCCGTGGAGGGTTTGTACCATATAATAGGGCCTCCCATAGCTAACAGATCAGTAAAATGCACCGTTAGAGAGTCAAGTAACCGCTTCTGAGTAGAGTAAGTTTTGTGGGTGAAGGCATGCAAATGGTGGCGAAACAAACAAAAGGATGGTAAAAAAAAAGAATGACGATAGTCGGTTCATGTGAAATGATAGTATAAGGTTTTGATATTTCCCCCCACTCAAGTACGGCTAAAATAATGATTTTACATGAGTGATAATAATGAGTTAGGATCTTCTCATTAACCATAGTTCAATTGTATTTACATATAAAGTGTACATACCTCATTTTTACCTTTGATTTGTACTTCAAACAAAATATAGTGCCTGTCCATAATAGTTCTGTAGTAGCCATGGGGGAGAGTTTTGAGTTGTTAGAGAAATTGTATCAAGGATTTGTTTAGTGGAAGGACAAAATGTAATATGAGAGCGAAAGAACTTATTGACAGGGAATGCTGAAAAGTTGGTGTTTCAGCAACAGGGAAAGAATAAAGAAATGTTTTGCTGAAGAGTGATGTTGCAGAATACTGCTAAGGAAGTGGTGTTTTAGTAGTGGCGACATGTTGCTGAGTAGTGGTGTTTCAGCAATGGAGAAAAAGGGCGAAAAAAATTGTGGAACAGTGGTGTTTCGACAATCGGGAAAAGGGTAAAAAAATGTTGAACAGTGGTGTTTCAGCAATGGGGAAAAAGGGCAAAAAATTGTTGAACAGTGGTGTTTCAGCAATGGGGAAAAAGGCGAAAAAAATTGCTGAACAGCAGTGTTTCAGCAATGGGGAAAAAGGTTAAAATTTTTTTGAATAGTGGTGTTTTAGCAATGGGGAAGAAGGGCGAAAAATTGATGAACAGTGGTGTTTCAGCAATGGGGAAAAAGGGCGAAAAATTGTTGAACAGTGGTGTTTCAGCAATGGGGAAAAGGGGCGAAAAATTGNTGGGGAAAAAGGGCGAAAAATTGTTGAAAAGTGGTGTTTCAGCAATGGGGAAAAGGGGCGAAAAATTGTTGAACAATGGTGTTTCAACAATGGGGAAAAAGGGAAGTAGTGTTTCACAAAATGAAGCTTGGCTCTTCTTGAAGTAATATCGTCCTTTCTTGGTAGGCCTTTTCTTTGATCGAGAATCTGCAAAAATCAATTGTAACATGCCATTCCTTGACAGGGATTATTAGTAAAAGAAATCTAATCTAATACTAAAGGAATTAAATTCAAAAGAATTAATTGCAATGAGGGGTAGGAGGCCCCTCTAAAAAGAGGTAGTGAGAGTCTTCCACACATGTGGCCTTAAAATCTTCTTTGGAAATGGGGCGCTGGTATAGACAGAGTCGATGACCATTCACAAGTAACTGTGTTTTAGAGTCATCGATTGTGAGGAGCCTTACTGTTCCATTGGGGAAAATAGTGTCCACTTCATAAGGTCCAAGCCATCTTGTACGTAGTTTCCCTTGAAATTCTTTAAACCAAGAATCATACAGTAAGGCCCAATTACCTTTTTGGAATTGCTTATGCTTGATGGTTTTGTCATGCCATTTTGATCTTTGTTGTTGAATCATAGTTGTCTGATGAATGGCATCTAGTCTTTTTTCATCCAATTCATTAAGCTGTTGCAACCTGGTTGTCTGTGCATCGGTCAAATCAAGGTTGACAGCTAAAGAAGTCCTTAAGGTTTTGATTTCAAATTCCACAGGAAAGATGACACTTTTTCCATAAACTAATTCATAGGGAGAGAATCATGTAGTATTTATCCAGGTAGTTCTGTAGGCCCATAATGATTCAGAGAGCCTGTGAGACCAATCCTTTTTGTTTTCCTTCACTTTTTTTGTGAGAATGGATTCTATTACTTTATTTGTGATTTCCACCTGTCCATTGGCTTGGGGGTGGTATGGTGTAGTCAGTCTATGCTGAATATGATATTTTTGAAGGGTGGTGTAAGGTAGCTAGAGAGGTAGTGGGGGGGCCCAGAGGACCCATAGTGATAATAGTGGAGGTCATTCAATGTAAGGTGGACTAGGTCCACTATATTATTAAATAAGGCCCACTATGGTAGTTAGATATAATAAATGTAAGAGGACTTCTTAGAAGGTTCTGCTTCTAGAAGATTCCTCCTCTAGAATGTTCTTAGGTGATGGTAGCACTATATA